>DWDU01000092.1:0-24965 GCA_018245575.1 Jemadia suekentonmiller | reverse complement strand
GTTTTATTAGACACCTGGCCGACGCACACACTGACCGTCAGCGCTCACCAGCGGCACGATTGTGGATCGAGGGGTCCCGGGTTCGAATCCCGGGTCGGGCATTATTGGATTTTTTTTAACTTAATATTTTTCCAGTAGTGGCCCGGAACCTAGATATGTGCCCGGTGTATGGTAATAGACTCACTACTTATTCCATAGTGGGACGTAAACGTAATTGGTGATACGTAGGAGAGTACCAAACTCCTCAGCCAGACTCTTCGGGGATTACAAGCGTGATATTACGTTTAAAATTTATATAACTATATGCAATTTTATATCATAATAGTCTTTGTATATGAATGCAGAACTTGTTCTAAAATAAACAAGAAATCATCAGATTTTTTACTAAATTAAAATAAAATATATTAACATGAATAATTAATAAGTGTGCTCTGCCGCTTTAAGGACAAAATTATCATCTAACCTTGCTCTAATTGCCAAGAAATAGAATATATTTATATAATAACAAACAATGAAGACAATGAAAGTAAAGCAGTCCGTTTCGCGAAACGCCTTCAAAAACATTACGTGGAAGTTGAAGAAGACATCAGTGCAACGTGACTCAAGCGCGGAACCATATTTGGTTAATACATACTCGTATATATTATGTAATGCGCAGAGAACCGACTTGTTAAGCTTTAAAATAAACTTGTCCACTTGTACAAGGGCGTATATTTATATATATATGCATATGAAAAAACCAATTACTAAATCGATCAACGCATAGCCAAACCCGCTGGGGCCTAGAAGCATGATAGGTTCATTACGTTATTAAAGGAACAAAGGAACAAACGAACACGGAGAAATAAATTACGGAAATTCCATTCCAAACCGGTTAAAATAGCATTCGAAAGTTAGATACCCGATTTTAGAATTACATTCTCGGTAAATGAAATTATAAGATTTTTTTTGAATTTATTGTCGTATCGACTACGCGCGAGCAAAGCCGCGGGTAAATTCTCGTATCTATAAAACGACGTTAACCTCGTGCGAAGGTTCGCAATGTGATCATCACAACATGGACATCGACGAGCGACGTAAAACGAATAAACATCAACGCATGCGTCATTTCGCCTACAACAGTCACAATTAGGACCTTGTCCAAGTAGTAGTGTGACCAAATGTACGGCTCACGGAAGACTTTCCTGACCGTATTTTAGTCAACCGGTATACATATTAACCGAATTAGGAACTTATTCTCCGTGTCGGGGCGGAGTGAGAATACATTACCCGACCCAGTGTGGCAATACAGGGTGTCCTAAACGGCGATTAAGATTCGCCGCTGGCAGATTGTGGTATGGCGCCTCATACATAGGCACAACTACATATCCTGGCCGCCTGTAAGCAGTAGCGTGACTGGTGCGAGCAACTTTGAGGTCAAATAGATTTGTCTGCTAGATATTCATTAATTGTATAATATGTCTTGTGCAGTAAGAATTCCCGTAACTTAAATTTAAATTTATTAAGATTATTTTCATCGTTACGAATCGTCAATGGTAATTTATTATAAATTCTATAAGCCATCCCAACTACACTTTTAGACAATAACGCTGTATTTGAAGGGGGAGCACATATTGTTTTACAATGGCGCTTACTACTTAGCATCTCATACAAATGGATGTTAGACCTAACAAAAACGGCCGTTTCGTAGATATAAATAGATGGCATAGTCAAAATTTTTAATCGTTTAAAGTGGGGTTCACAACTGTCTCTGTTGCCTATATTACAGATGGCACGAACACATTTCTTTTGTGCTTTAAAGGCACTATCTTTATTTGTAGAGTTTCCCCAAAACATAATGCCATACCTTAAAGTCGATGATACATACGCATGATATGCCATCAGTAATGAATTTGTATTACCTAACTTTCTTGCAAGAATGCGCAATGCGTATGAATATTTATTTAGTTTCTTGGAAACAGTTTCCACCTGAGTCTTCCAATCCAATTTCTCATCGAGCCATAAACCCAAAAACTTTACTTTATCGGTGACTTTAATTAAAGTACCCTGATGACTGAAAGTAATTTGTTGACTGTTACGACGTTGCCTAAAATGCATCACACTGGTTTTATTAAGATTTATCATTAAGTTGTTATTGGTTAACCAATTGGTAATTAATTTTAATGTATTATTTGCATCACGCTCATAGGTTGTTAAGTCGTTTCCTGTAAATATTATGGTGCTGTCATCTGCAAACAAAACCATCTGTTTATTTGTAACCGTCGTTAGGTCGTTTATATAAATTAAAAACAGTAGCGGTCCCAATATGCTACCCTGGGGTACACCCAATTGAACAGATCTTGGTTCTGAATAATAAGTATGTTCAGTTTTCGATTCTATACAAATTCTATTAATTTGAGTAATGTGGACTCTATTCTTGAGGTACGATTTCAGTAATTCAAGTACATTTCCTCTTACTCCATAAAACTGTAATTTTTGTAATAAAATACTGTGATCGACGCAATCAAATGCACGCGTCATATCAAGATATAGCGCCGATACTGGTATTTTTTTATCCATATTTGTTATTATACTTTGAATTAAGTCAAATATTGCCATATTTATATTTTTATTCTTCCTGAAACCTTTTTGTGCTTTAGTAAATAAATTCTTTTTTTCAAAATATCCATATAAACAGTTATAAATTATTTTTTCAAAGATCTTAGAAAATATCGGAATTAAAGCTATCGGGCGATAACATGACATACTTAATTTGTTATCCTTTTTAAAGAGTGGTTTGATGATCGAAGTTTTTAATTTTTCGGGGTAAATACCTTGCTCAATGCATAAGTTGATAATATGACTCAGTGGTGGCGAAATTTGTACTGAGACATGTTTTATTATATTCGTCGAAATATCGTCATACCCAGTACTATTCGTATTTTTTAGTAATTTTATTACTTGTAATATATCATTAGCAATCGTAGGCGTCATGAATATAGAATTTGGATTATTTTTAATATTATTTTCATTAACATTATTTATATTGTCATTATCATTGTCATCATTATTATCATTATTTTTGTCATTATTATTATTGTAATTATTATCATTATTTTTAATATTATTACTGCTATCATTGTTATATTCATTTTTACATACTATTTGGTCAATAAAGAAATTATTAAATGCTTGTGCTATTTGCGTAGGGTCTTTTAGATTTATACCGTCGATATGTATCTGTGAAATCTGTTCTCTGGGAAACAAATACTTATGTTTGTTTATTACCCTCCAAGTTGCCTTGCTTTTATTGTTTGCTAATTTTATGTAATTATCATTCTGTGCTTTTTGTGTAAGATTAATTATGAGTTTTAAACGTTTGCAGTAACTTTGATACTGTTTTTTCGTAATTTCGCTTGGTGAAAGTCTATATTTCCACAGAATAAGGAACATTGTCATAAAATGAAATATAACAAACAAGATACGAAACTGGGTTTCCATTATTATTATAAAATAACGCCACTTCTTTACAGGGTACGCAGAGAGCACTGAGTGCCAAATATCTATTCATACGAATCTGACGTGCTTCTATTAAATTAATTATTATCGTCATATTCACAAATGTGGAAAATAAATTGTGACACATCAGTAAGTTACAAAACATGGTTTTGTACAAAGTATAGGCAAAGTTAAAGCATATTATAAAGTTTGTATAAAACTTAACTGGGGAGCCAATGTTTGACAAGTTCCGAGGCCTCGTGCGCACCGCACCATTCATTACTCTTTGAGTTTGTGAAAACTTATACAAACAAATTAATTTATTCTTGTTCTTCGATATTCCTCGTGAAGTTATACCAATTGTGCTTTGCTGTGTATTTATCTATGTTTCACAATGTATGTATGAGTTTCTCACTGTACAACTTCTGTTATATAAATATTTCTTTAATTGTAAAAAAAAATTGACATCCGATGCAAAAATATTCAGAAAGATGATCTTGCATAATAGTACCCTTATACTCCGCATTGAATATTCTGATTGCACGTAGGTACTCGTATTTCAGATAGAAATTGTTCGCTTATAAAGTCTCGCAGGACCAATGTTTTTTATGCTCTTTAAGTTAACAATATGACATAAAACGTATAAATAGAATCGATAAAAATATAACTATTATATTATCCGCTGACTTTTTGAGTCTAGTCTCTGAAGACGATTTTTCACGAAGCTATCTCAAACATTTTCAGTCATTTATGTCCTCGCGTTTCTTATTACACTGTCGTCGCCCAGACAGACTGCATCATACATCACGCAAGGGTTGCGTAATTAAATTGCGGGACGCGAGATGGACTAACGTTTTTATCCACTCACCCCCTCTCCAGGGGTGGCGTCATAGCGCGGTGATGTATCGTTACCAATGATACTTATATGCCACCTTTTGACGCAGAGTTTTAGTTCCCTATGTAGAGAAATACCGTTAGCTCGATGTAGTGTTTTATTTTCATTTGGACACTGCAAGAATCAACTAATGATAATTTTCATACCAAGTATTCTTATGTTTCACAATGTACTCTGTACGGACAAAATATCGGTATTCTAAGTTCTGTATTATTCGACAGCTTTATTAAGGCGTGAGTTTCAATTATAATTAGCGAATATAATAAGTTTATTAAAATTAAGGAATACCATAACCGATATCAAGTAACAGCGCGTTTGACGGGTGACGCTTGATTGATGATTAGACTTGTTTTGATAGCCTTCGGTTCATTCTAACTTGCCGAATAATATGAAAATTTACAATTACATCCCTGTGGGAAAGGCCATGTGTTAAAATATAGGGTGGGCGCCCTGTTCCGAGGGTTTGTTTTGTTAATATAAGTTCTGGGGAGTGATATTATTAGAACGTCGTGTCATGTTTAGACAGGCTTACGCGGAGGTAAGGCTTTAGCTTTGTGTTTGGTGTGTGTGATCTTTTTGTCAAATCAAATACACTTTTCTAGCTACACTAATTCATTGAAATTTTTATATATACTTCTAGTTCATTAAGGTAAAGTATAAATGATATTTTTTATCATAGGTTCCAAAAACTTGTATATTTTTATATAAAAATTATACATATTTTGCCCGCATCTTCTGAAGCGTTACGTTTTAATTTAACATTCTTTGTCTGGTATGAAGGTACTTTAAATAATTTCGTAACTACCCGAATATTTGACGGTTATAAAGGTAAATTATGTTTATAACATTAATGTATTCGTGCGAATGTTGTGTCTGAAATGCGAGCGATTTAGCTGAAAACGTAATTTGTTCTTGAGCAGTCGTTTGTGCGAAATAAAAGGAAATTCAATTTGCCGCCAGCTCCTGCTCGGAATAAACTTTTCAACTGAATTCTCCACTAAATTCCTCTTTTGTCTGTTACATTTTAGAAAGCTCTTCTCCGTTTCGAGTTTCTAAGACGGCTATATTTTATTGAGTTAGCGCAGATAAATACGTATTTAGGTGCTTTTGAAAAACGTCTTGTACTTCATTCAACTTTGGTTAGATTTATTTTGCGGATGTCATTTTAAAAACAGGTAAACTTATACTCGTAATAGAGGCATTCGTTTTCCTAAATAAATATACATAGATCGACGGATACGCTTGTGAAGTTTTAGTAGAGCCGGTCATGGATACAACGGCAGTCCAATTAAATACGGATAATTAAGACTTTGCTATGGATTTTAATAAAAAGGTTGTAATGTGATATTTACGAAATTGAGAAATAATCACTACAATGTATGGGCAGTAGACACGCCCAACTCCGTGGGACGTATTACATAACTGGTGAAATGTGAGACGTCATTACACTCCTTTGCCTAGTCCTTCGAGAGAATACAGGCGTAATCTTATATTATATTTTGTATTGTGTCGTTTTTGTCCGAACATTAAATACGGCCTTACGAAGTCAAGGTTGATTAAGATTGAGGATTCCTATTAAGTTTTTGTGAAACAAATCGTTGCCGAGATTGATGAATGTGGCGTGCGGGCGAGCCGCGTAGACGTTGACCGATCGATGCTCGCACATTTTCCTTTGTGGGACTTTGAATAGAACAGAATGAGAGAACGACAATTTTTCTTTACAAGAAACATAATAGTGTACAGCTTACAGGTTTTCTTCGTTCTCTTTAAGCCGTGGGAACTTTGTCAACCCTCCGCTGATCAGTGCTGTCATTGGGGTCGTAACTATTCTGATTACTGCCTTTTCCGGCATAAGATTTATTGATGAAAATGATAATAATAAAATAGTTGATGTTAAACAAATGACAATGATAAAAGAGTTAATGAAAATCATAATGACACACAAAAATCATATTCACACAAAACGTATTTTTTCACTGTTATAATGAGACATGTACGATGTAAAAGATTTCATAATTAGGACTGTCTTAAGTTAGTGCTGTGTAGGAATCCGTAAATGTAATCCGTAAATATTCCCAGGATTTCATTTACGGATTCCTCAACAGCAGTTTGGCTTTACGAGTATATATGTACTCGTGAAGCCAAAATAGGCCACTGCAATTTTTTTGTTTACTTTCATAATATTATTATCCGGGATTGATAAATTCAATGGTCAAGGCAGCGGTAGTAGGGACAGAACTCGGGAACGAGGGGCTGAATTCTTGTTTACTTTGCCTCTCAAAGGGGATATTTCTGATGTTCCATTCATTGAAAGTTTTGCAGTTTTAATGAAGTAAAACAATTTGTTCCTTTGAGAAAAAATATCTTGCGATCGTTCTGAAGTTTATTATCAAATGATTATAGAAGTTAACTGCTCGTCAACTTCTATAATCGTTGACTGCCTCGTTGGTCGTGTTAGTTGCAAGTGCGACTGCCGATCCGGAGATCCTGGGTTACATTCCCGGATGGGGCAAAACAAAGTTTTACTAATTTAGATTTTCTTGTAGTAGCGTGGAATCTGGGTATGTTCCCGGTGTATGGCAATAGACTCACCACCTATTCTATATTGGGACGTAAACGTAACTGGTGAAACGTGGGAGTGTGGATACTAAGTTCCTCTGCCTACCTCTTTGGGGATTACAGTCGTGATGTTACGTTTTTTTTAAGGCTTAAGTGACAAGTTCAGAAAATGTTCCCGAGTTCAGCTTATAAATTGCCTGCTTTGCAGACGTACGTTAAGCTGTTAAGCTGAATTGAAATGCTGATCCCTTAATTTGTTTCGTAAACCTAGACGAAAGAAATAAAAAAAAATCTATTGACTATATAGAGTAAATTACACCATTCAGATTACGGGCTTTAGGTTTCGGTGGCCGAGGTTATTGTGGAAGTAACGCCTTGCTGGCTTTTCGCACACATTTATGTATATGCGTACATATCTTCACGCCGGGTCCATTACGGGGTACCTAGGCAGAAAGCACCGTGTGCCAAATATCTCTATCCTTACCGACCTGCCGCGCCTCTTCCATATTCATCACTCTCTTCATACGTGCACGGTGGTTTCGGAGACTTCTGACTCCCCCATCAGCCAAAATCTGGCTTACTTTATCAACATTCCCATTATATATCTGCATCTTCATTCTTTTATTAGCCATTCTTTCAACATGGCCGAACGGAGCACGCCCATTCTCATTTTTACATCATTGTAACATTTAACATCGGAATAAACGTTACAGTTAATAAGTAAGTAATTTTCTAAACTTTTAATTGGAATATTTCGTATAGATCATACTTGAATGTGAGTTCTCTCAATTAATAATATTATTTAATAGGTATTAAATAATATATAGGTAGGTTATTTGGCACTCGGTGCTCTCTGCCTACCCCGTAAGGGACCTGGCGTGAAGATATGTATGTTTGTATCTATGTATTTAATAGGTATTGCAGAATATATGTACTTTAGATTTATATTTTGTAACGACCTGAATTCAAGAAGTGTGAAAAATATCATTAACGTACATTTTCAAAAACTTTTCGGTCCGCTAACGTGGTGGGGCCCGAGGGACTAATTGGCAAACTTTTACATACGAATTTGACGAGGAACGATAGCGTGTTGACGTAAGTTTAATTTGTAAGACTGCTTTGATATCTGTTATGATTTTTTGCGACAGACTTTTTGTGGCTGTTTTTGTATAAAATGAATGGTTTCATGATAATGTTACCTAAACCTATTAATAAGTCTTATGTTCCAAACCAGGCTTACTAAGTGATGTTCCTGTAGCTTACAATTAAATCTTGTTGTTCAGTATGTTGTTATTGATGCACTATATTACAAAAAAATTAACGATATTTCCTTCCTTTTATTCTTTCTTTCTCTCTTTCTTTCATGCTATACAAGTTACAGGTCAATATTAGGGTAAATGCCGAATGGCAATTATTTTAGCTGTTCCATAATTTTTTGGCAAACTTTGGAATGCGAAATTCTTGTGAAAATCTTTGTCTTATAAAGTTTTCATTCCATTTTTGATAAATACAAGAACTGAATTGGTCACATCGGAGTTTATGTTAGGGTATCTACTTAACATAATTTTTGATGATAGGATTAATTCAATTTGAGAGCAACTTTTAACAAGAATTCGGGTGTGGGTGGCACGAATATAATATTTATTCCAAATTTTCCCTCGATGGAAACAGTATACTTCATAGAGGACTTCATTTTCATTTCATATGACCGGAGAACCCTTTTGTTTTTTAAGACAAAACCGGCAAACAGGTATCTATAATTTTAATTATTTATATATAATTGAAAGGAATAATAAAGACTGAAGATTAATGTAGCGTGTTTAAGAAAAACGGTTAACTTGTAGCTCATGTTAAGAAAGGTACAGAAGCCATGCAAAATACACAGGAAATAGCTATCCTTCAACGTCAAAAACAAGTTTATATCCCACACTGTTCCAGGTCACTACCTGGAATAGTGCGGGATGTACCCATCTCGAAATGCGAGGCGTAATTCCCAACAGGATATTGCCACTTCGTATTAATACTCGTAGCCGGGCTCGGCTCTTGCCTATACATACACATATGTGAATGTGTGCTTACATATGTTTGTTTGGGATGATTGGGAGTTATCGACTGTTATCCCGCTTTAGGGATTCACAAAGAAAACGTCAGCCTCGGCAGTATTCTAATTGGTACAATTTTGGGTCTTACGTAGGTTACCTCTTACGTAGTCATAAAGAATAGGTCCAGTACTGTACTAATGGGCCCGAAATTAAACCCAGCAGAATCCCCATCTATACCAATAAGCTCGCGAACTTTACCCATTCCCATCAACCCAATGAATCGGATTTCTTTACTTTAAGCTTTCCTAAAAGATTGTTGGACTTTGTTCGCAAACAAGACAGGGCGTCTATAATTCTCAATCTTCCTACGTAAACATCATTATTGTAGGGAGCTGGCTAGCAAATATGAGAAGTAAATTGCAAGTTCCTAGCCATTTTTAGATATATTAATATTTATTACTAAATATTAATTTGGTAAAGTGTACAGTTTTTCTAACATATAATTATATTATGACTGCCTCGTTGGTCGTGTTGGTTGCAAGTATGACTGCCGATCGGGAGGTCCTGGTTCGATTCCCGGGTCGGGCACTATTAAAATTTTCTAATTTAGATTTTATAGTGGAGGCTCGGAGTTTGGATATGTGCCCGATGCATGGCAATAGGCTCACCACCTATTCCATAGTGGGACGTAAACGTAACTGATGAAACGTAGGAGTTACTACAATTTTATATGCTTTTCATATATGTACATACTTTTGTGCAAGGAATAAGTAGTAGGAATAAGTGGTGTGTGCAAGAAATAATACATTAGTAAATAATATGTACTTGTAAATAATATACTAACACGTTACACGTTGCTTAACACTCTCCAGAATAAATGTTCTGTATTATTTATAGTCCGGTATTTATTGTTCCAGGATGGGGAGAGTCTCTGTTGTCGCTACCCAAAAAGTGGCTCAGTACACAGGTGTACGGCGCCGACGACGAGGATTTCCAAGTGAGTACAAACATAGATTTATGTTATGGACACAACTGAGTAATTTCATCCTAAATTATTGAGGGATAAATGAAAAAAGGATCTGATATAATAATCACATAAAAAAAAGAAAAGAAGTATAACATTTCTAACCAACACATCGATATTAAAGTTATGAAGGGTACAAGTACCTAAGAAAATCCAGTCGCAGAATGCCTAAGTAAATAAATACATTCCTAAAAGTTTTCCTGTCAATACAAATTCCTTAACCATATTCTAGAAACTAGCATGTGATTGATAGGCCAAAAGGGTTTTCGGAAACAAAAATAAAAAGAGAACACTATTCGAAGTAGCTTTGCAGTTAATATTTTTTTTTATCTTTTTTCGTCTATAGGATGTCCAACTTCCGAAACTTCCAGTGCCGGATCTCCAGGCTACAATGGATTCGTACTTGGATTTTGCCGCTGTGATTGTGAGCCAACAACAGCTAGAAAACACACAAGTGTTAGTGAAGGGCTTCTTGGAAGAACAGGGTTCAAAGCTGCAAAGTTTGCTACTGGATAGACAGAAAGAGATGAATAACTGGGTAAATTGAAATAAAAACCAGACGTATTCTATTAGACGATTAAATATGTATATGTAGTTACACCAATGTACTAAGTACCGTGCCGGGATATAGGGTATTCGTGTCAGGTCGGAGTAAGAATACATTTCCCGACCCTGTGCCGGGATACAGATGTAGTAAGAGGCGATTAAAACCGGCGCTGATAGATCGCGGTATGGCGTGGTCTGCCTAGGCACAGCTCAGTGCCCTGGCCGCCTATAAGCAGCAGCGAAGGTGCGGTGCTAGAAGCTGTGCTCTGCGATCCCCACCTCGGATGCTCAATGTTGGGATTATAGATGTAACTCGAGTCCAATCCAGTAGTGGACTGCAATAGGCTGATGATGGTGATGACTAAGTACTAGGTAGTGGTGATTCAGTAATATGACATACATTAAAGCGCAATTGTTCTATATTTTATAGTAAATTATTATTTATATATAACATAAAAATAGTCTTAACTGTTGATGCTTATCCTAACGATTTCGTAAATACCAAAAATAAGAAAATTTAAACAGAAGCAAACATGTTTTATTCAGAACGTTTTGTGCATATGTTATAAAAACTTCTATGTTTTGTATAACTTTTCATGTCTTTGTGTAACTTTGTAAACATAATGTATATACCTGTTGTAATAGGTAGATGAAATGTCTACTGCGTAAAATGTGGTTTCATATAGCCCACAGCTTTTTTCTTATCGGTAGCAATGACCCAAGTTTCCCTTAAGAAATTCATAATTTTAAACAATGGCATTACCTGAGCAGTATTGTTTCAACCATTTGGTCTCACTGTGCGGTACTAAAACATTCAATATGGGTGTGAAAAAATAAACCTGAGCCGTGATTGAAATGAACTCAAAAGTATGGACATATTCATCGCTTTGTCTAATATACTTAGTTATCGAGAATCATGGTCTAGTAAAAGTGTCAAAAAATAAATTTAATAATGGCGAAGTGTTAATGAGAATATTACAGTTGTTAAATGAAGCGAGCAGTGACGAACGTTTGTTTGACGTGGCATTAAAATTATTGGAAAGCGTATGTGTGTGCATGCACAAAACGTTCAATTTAAGAGGTAAAAATTATAATGGCGAAACGAACTTTTCGTTAGGACCTGAAGATCAAAGTGTAAATAAATTTGAAGTCATTTACAACAGAACATGTTTAAATTTGAAAAATCGCATTGATGAAAAATTACACAGTAGTGAGGCAAAAGAGGAAATAAACCATCGATCTATAAATATATTAAACTATGACAAGAACACCTATGAAACATTAAATGATAGACAAGAAAATGTAAAAAATATCAATAAGCTACACAAAAAGAATCTGGATATAATGTATAGAATATTAATAGGAACTAAGAGTAATCATAAATATAGTATACGAAAATACAGTATATCCAGGCGATCTCAAATATTTCACACTTTTTTCCAAAATTCCATACTTATTGTCACGTTACATCCGGGGTCAAATGGAAATTTGAGCATGTTCGTCAACAATTCCATAAGAGTAAGTGAAGCTGAAGTAAAAAAAATCCTACATGGAAATAACCCTGTAGACATTGATGTCATAGACAATAATTTTGAAAAAATTACAGATGACATAACTAAATTAACACCGGTACCAAATTGCGTATTACTTTCAATATACAGGTTTTTAGAAAAAAAATTGAAGGATAACAAAGTAAAGGCATTCAAACTTCTGCGTAAACAGAATACTATAAAAATATATATCAATTTATCTATTGAAAATGACAAAGAAGATTATACTACAATGTGTTGCTCTAACTCTACTATTTCTATTTGTATTTGGAATAATGAAGAAATAGATAGTAAAGATACTGCACATCAGTTCAAGGCTCAACTTAACAATAATGAAAATATTAAAAATACGGTAGCTGATAACGAAAGGACAATTACTAAAATAAAACATTTATTCAAAATATATGATAAAGAAATGAATGACGGAAGAAAATCTATTTTGAACATGAAACTACTTGGTAATGAAGAAAATAGTTCTACTTGTTTAAGGAATTTGGATTTTTGTATTAGAAGTATCGTTATAAAAAATAGTTTACATAATAAAAATAATATTTTTTCATCTCAGTATAGAAATAATCAGTCACTAAGTATCGCGCTATTGGCTCCCTATAATTTTGTAACGTCATCTATGGCCAATCTATTCACTAATAAAAGGAAGATAATATTTTCCATCGAGCAAAATAACATTCAAACAAAAAACAATATAAAGGAAAAACCGATAAATCATGACATTGCTACAAGTAACAATAATACACAGATGAAAGCTAACTATTTTCTAAAAACGTCAAGAGAAAAGTTAACGTCTTATACTAAACCAGTACCAATGTTCACCAACGAATATCTACCAAACCTACTTTTAAATAATAAAACGAAAAAATTCTTAAATAATAGTAAAACAGTATACATTTATGATAAAAATATAGTTTCTGAGAGAGAAAACATAAACAAAGATAAAAATATAGAACACTTCACAAATTATTTAACAGATGCCATCTTAGAACCATTACAAAATAAAATAGGTAATACGCCCGACCGGAGTATTATAACGAACGAACTTTATAACGAAAATACAAAAAGTTCATCCCAAAGAAGGAAAAAGGGAAGTGTGAACGTTTTTTATTCTTTTGCATTTCCTAACATTGCAATGCTAACCACTACAGCTATGCCAACATATAACGACGAAGGTTTTAATGGTTTAAAATACAAATATTTTACTCATAACATGCTAAATTCCTTCAGCAGCATATCAAAAATTGTCGTCAGTACATATAAACCGCTTTATTTGTATGATACTTTGGATGATTTTAGTGTAAATGAGTACAAAACGCTGACAGTTATGGATAAGCCAGTTACAGACGATGCTGCAATAGCAGAAACTGGCACGAAACCCTCTTACACTCTCTATGGTGAATTTTCAATAGAAAAACCATATAAGGAAGAAAACAGTTATTCCATTACTCCTAGTAGTGACATTAATCTTTGGTCATCTGAAAAAGTGTTACCAACATATACTAAGCTTCAAGACACTAATATTTATATGAACACCATGGTTCCTAACAATTATATCCAATCTACTATAGTTACACCAATTTATTATATGGAGAATTCTATTATTCCAGTATCCTATCTACCTCTCTCCATTCCAGCAAAGCAAATACCTACAAAATCTTTGCATATGAATAAAAATATTGATAATCTGGTTATGCATCGATTTCAAGCAGCAACTGATAATTCACTTTCCAGAACGGTTGTTGAATATACAACAGTAGTCTACAATGGAATCAAACCCACACCTAAATTAGATACTACGATGAACGAGGCTTTTAATATTAGTAGTGGTGTTTTTACCAATAATTTCAACCCATGGTTGCGACAAAAACTGACACCACATACAAATATTGAAAGGGGAACATTGAGGTTTAATATTAATTACTGTACGTCCTGTGATAAATATAAACGGACGACATTTGAAATTCAAAATCATAATAAGGGCACTTCTAGAAATTATTTAGCGCACCTATTAAACCAAGATTTAGCACAAAGTACAGGAGTTACACAAGTGACAAACTACAAGTATCTTATGAGTCATGACGTTTCTCACAAAAATCTGTTAAAAAGTCAAAGTAATAAATTAGCAATTACTACAGGAAAAGAACACACTTCAGAGGAAGATACAAAATATACGCAAAAATCAATAGAAAGCAATGTGAAATTACCAAAGGAATCGCAGGCAAGTGATACGACGAGTGTTGCTTACAATGTCAGCTCCAGAAAACAAAATTATCTAACAGATTCTACACATAGTGATATAACAATGCTCTCTCAAGTAAATATTTTAAAATTAACTCCATCACATGATGCAGTAGATGTGCGAAATAAAAAGAATAAACAATTTGTCAATACGGAGAAAGTAACCGTGCTAAATATAACACATGTACCTCATTTGTCCTCTAAACAAAAGTTTCTAGTTAAGGATGACAACATTATTAAGTCAGTTAACGTAACTGCTTTAATAAATAAAGAACAGGCTTTAAATAAGTCAGATGAACCTGTTATAAATAAGCAATGGAAAGTAATGAGTAAAGATGGAAATCTGATAAAAGTCATTACGGCAATGAAAAACGTACCAATTGTGAACGAAACAAAACATCATCTTGCTATAAATATTATCGATAATGAGAATACGCTTACATTGAAATCAAATAAAAAGCCAGAGACATATTTTAGGGGAAGTTCTGTCACGAATACAACTTCAGAAAACGGAGAGCGTGGTATATCTAGTTACACAAAAAATATTTTAAATATGTTAAATTTATCAACAAGTTTCAGCACTGAACATAGTAAAGTATGGCATAAATCATTTTCGATTTTCGATTATTGGAATCAAGCAAGTACAAAATCACATACTGCTATTTCAAGATCTGATTTTCCCTTTTCAATAAAACTTCCACGTATCGATAATCACTCTGTAAAGTATTCAAAAACAAATTTCACGTTTCTTAAACCAAAAGCAAAGATACAACGCAAGATACAAAGCATACCCGTTTACGTGCAACCTGAAGAATATACGAATAATGTTAAATATACAACATTGAAACAATACCCAATGCAGATGTCACTAAATACCTACAAAACAATATCGTTAAACAATATCAAAAAAAATGCACTACAGCTTTTAAATAACAACAAATCTATACAAAACTTAATGAAAATTAAAATCGAGCCAGTAAATAGGAAAATCTTTTGGTCACCCGCGACTTTCAATCACAATAATTTTATAAGATCCGCAAATAACACAAAGTTCAACAAATCTTTTTCACATGTACAAGATTTGCTAATACCTACGACTGTAAGAAAGGAAGTGGTCATGACAGTCACTCCATCAGAAAATTCCGATAACTTTACATTTGGCATACATATCACTCCTACTATATCCACTACCGTCACAACTATGACTATCGTGCGAGGTGTTCAGGATTTTCATGTGCCACGAAACATGACTCAAATAAAAGTGATTAAACAGAGTAATCAAAAGAATCAGATTTTTATAAAACCTGAAGTTAAAAACATTGCTAAGAAAATTTATAATAAAAAAGTTTCTTCATATGACGCTGTATATAGTCAACCTAGATTAAATGAACAAAATACAATACCTCAAAGGTCTTTACATAAAACGGAACTAGTTATGAATCAAGAAATTGAGAAACAGTATACTTCTCACATCCAAACAGCTGCAATGAAACTAGTTTTACCAATTTCATCGGCGATTAAAACAAATGATAACATAGGATCCAAAGATTCCGTTAACGTCAGATCTACTTCTCAACACGGATATTTAACTACAAAAATTACTGATGATCAGTCAAAGCCAACTGACATTTACTTTAGTAACTTTCAAATTCAACATTTGAATTCAACCACTACAACAAAAGATCCCGTCCAAAACATTGTCACTCATAAATATACAAAGTCAGTTCCACCAAAAATGACTGATGGTCGAAGAAACTTTACTTATAATATTTATGTTTCTCAAAGCTTAACTACGAAAACCAACGATGGTCAAGCAAGGCGAAATAAATATGCCTATGTTCCTATGATAAAATATCCTTCAGTTCTACGAAATCCTAACACAGAAAACACTTCAACAACCTCTGAAATAGCCATAACAATAACAAAAAATAAAGATATTAATCATAGAACAGTTTTGGACTATATACTATATGGAAAATCGTACAGCAACATGAAAATTCGCAAGAAACAACTTTTACAAATTAATGAGAACTATGGGCATAAAAGTTTTCCAGCATTGAAATCTATAACAGTTTTAAATCCTATTTCCACAAATTTTAATAACGCTAGCATATTTTTCAAATCAAATACACATTCAAAAGACGATATACAAAAAAACATGTTTATAAATGAACGTGTCTTTCCTCAAATAACTTACAAATCATTTAAAGAAAACGGGCTTCGTGGAGTGTTTGTAAATAATGAAATATATACAGTTATAACAACTCCGATACTACAAAACCCAAATTTCGACGCTATTGGAAAACGTTTTCCTTTCGTTTGGAATTATACAACGATTTTTCCTGATAATTCTGCGAACGTGTACCAAATAAAAGCTCTAAAAAAGTATTTGAAACAAAGTACTAATAGGCCTTATTCATTACATACTTTAGTAGAGTATAAATCTGAAATCTTGTCAAAAAGTAATGCGACAAATTATACAATACATATAGATAGAGGACAAAATAATACATGCAAAATTACAGCACATAATATACCCAAAGAATCTACTACAGAAAGCTTATCTACTACAGAAAACTTAGCCCCTTCGTTGTTGAATACAAAAACAATAACAAAACTATTAAAACCAGTTGCACCTATTTCAAATTTTAATCCAAAAAGTATGATGTCTGCCAAATCAAACATATTACCAAGCTCAGAAGATACATTTAAGCGAGATATAAATCGAAGAATAACTAATTTAGACAACAGGACAAGCACAAAATACTTACATACTTCAGAGATTCCAAGTTTTTATCGAAAACTAAAGAAAGCAGTTAATATGCAAAATCCTGCAGGAAATACATCACTAAAACAAATACATAATGCAATGATAAACGATAAGACTCTAATTCATAATATTAACGAAAGAATAACTGAAAATAATAGACCTGATGTGACTAAGGAAAATTTAAAATATCAAATGTCAGCACTGAAGCAAACAGTTACTGTAGCTAGAGAAAATCATGTAACGTTTAGCGACATACAGTCTAAAGCGATATTTAATCGATTTAAAGATTTAAACCAGATCATCAACGTTAAGAACCAAATAGTCAACACCAATAAATCTATAACATTAATTAAAGTCGGCACATCAAATAGTAATAATTCCTCTATTTTTTTAATAACAGAACCGCTAATCTTTTCACGGTCTAGTAACTCTACGACAGAGCGAATGATCAAGAGCACTACCGTTGATTTGATTAAACCAGTAAATTCATATGTCATAAAATCGCCACACATTACGAGCAAAAATATGACAAATCCAGTACTAAACATCTCACATAATATGGATAGTCGAAGAAGATATGTAATTGAAAGTAAAATTTGGGAAATAAATCATACATCGAAGCCTACGCAAATAAACACATTGATATTAAAGACGTCTACCAAAGAGAAAAATGCAATCCATACATCTAAAAACAATTATTATAATCAGTCAAATCTAAAGCGTAGCTATAAGTGTATTGATGGTAACGCAACACATATTATGACAACTACAATTAAAGAAAAAAAATATTATAACATTACAGATATAACCTTAAATAATATACAATCTATGATAACGTTAAAGAACACATCACAAGTATTGAAGACTATCCCTAATCCTCATTTTAATGAAAATAAAATCACAAAAATTCAACAAGAAAATAATTTGAATAAACCTGATAATGATGTAATGACTGAAAGTCTTTATAGAGTGACGTTAAAAAGTAATAAGAATATTCGTACACAGAATATAAAAGAGAGAATTAAAACCAACTACTTATCAACAGGATATAACATCCAAACGGAAAGTGATATAACGTCTGAATTTAACAATAAAGAGTTTCCACAAACTTTTAACGAGGACTCTTATCGACGAAAATCTGAAGATTATAACGTTACACAACAAAACATTATTATAAAATCACAATTACCTAACAGGAGTTATTCAAAAAATGGTATAGTGAAACTTCAAAAACCTTTTATCAATATCTTATATAATGCATCTGAAGTCAAATTAGAACCCTTTACTTTGTTAAACTTCTACAGAAATATTGAAAAATATTCACAGAGGAAAAATCAGAAAGAAAATATAGATTTAACAAACGCAATGCAATTACAACAAACGCGAATTAACGGCAGTTTGAATGAAAATAAACATGGAGTTAAATATTATCGCGGGTCTGTAAGTAATTCTGAAATTAGCAATGTAAATTCTGCTCAAACAAAGTATAGCCAAACCACGGAAAACATAAAAACATTTATTATTATGACTGACGTTATAGCGGATCCTAGTAGTTATTCATATGGCGCATATGTAGATACCCGTTCGACAGTGCCAATAAGGACACTAAAAAGCTCTTTTACACCGAAGACGGCAGTTCAAATTTTAGCAAGCGTCCCCTATTATGAATACTCTGAAAGTCAATTACAAAAAAATGTATTAAAAAATATTACAGTGGGAAAAACAATGACACACGTTAATAACATGGTTAAAACATTCCCTTATGAAAATGAAAAGTACGACACCAGCGAAGGGCTTACAATTGGCTCGTCAGTACATTCATCTCTTAACAAAGTAGAAATGGAAACGTCGAAATACGCTACTCAAAAGGAAAACATTGTAGTGCAAAATGTGGGATTCCATAACAGTCACACTAATATTGATTTAAGCCAGCACGTAACATTACAGGTTACTCCCATAAAAGATGATTTCATTCAATCATCAGCTTTAAAAATAGGAGAGAGCCTAAAAGATTACAATAGGGTTGAAAATATTTCATTATCTCCGGAGCATAATAATTACAAATTGATGACGGGTACTCCTAGTTTACATAATGTGGGAAATTATAAAAAAGTAACATCAGCGTATCAATGGACTAAGCTAATAAGCACCGTTTCAAATACATCAAAAGAAAAAAAGAAAATGGTTACTTTTAATAGTCTTATTGATTCTGGAAGAAAAGCCTTCGCTAATGTTATTACTAAAACATATGATGATGTACCTACGGTTAGCACAGATTACAATTATTTAAGAAAACTTGTAACAGAAGAAAACAAACACAGCTTTATGTTAATAACATCAACGTGGAAACCAATAATCAGTCTTAAACCAGGTAGTAATTCAAACAATACAGGATCAGATGCATCGAAAAACTATGTGATAATACAAAATTCAACTAGACTTAAGAAATATAATTCGATATTATTAACTAGCATTTTAAGAAACACGGCTAATAATAAACTAGTTATAGAACACGACGATAACCATGTAAAATATAATTCATTTGATAGAATGGAATTTAAAAATATAATCCCT
Source organism: Jemadia suekentonmiller (assembly GCA_018245575.1). NCBI lineage: Eukaryota > Metazoa > Arthropoda > Insecta > Lepidoptera > Hesperiidae > Jemadia > Jemadia suekentonmiller. The sequence continues at coordinate 5,278 of DWDU01000092.1, read as the reverse complement.
AGAAATAATTTTCAAACCATAAAAGTAACCACGGTTAATTTTTCTAAGTCAAGTAAAAATCAAAATGCATCTGACTCCTACAGAAACGTATTGACTTCTTCTATACATAATACAGTAGGACAAGTAACAGATATTAGAATAAAAAGTGCTACAAATGACACTGTTTTAGTAAATAGAGAAGAACCAAAAACTCTACAAGATCAAACAAATATTACAAAAAGGGGTAAAAATGTATCACAATCCAGTGTAGTTCCAATAATTAAAAATGTAGCTATATTAACATCTACCATAACGCCAAAAAGAAAATCTACAATGAGAAAGAAAATACTCTATGGGAAGAGTGAATCTCAATTTAATAATAATTACTTAAAATTGTCTACTGTAACAGTATCGAACAATTTACAATCTAGTATGGGAACATTAAAATTTCATAATAAATACAAAAATAAAAACAATATTCATAGCAAAATGTCAAGCAAGAACATTAGCAATATAAATAATATGAATGCTACTCCAAATGAACCGAATATTGTCACCAACAATTTAAAAAAAATTACGAAATACTTACAAAGAGAATATAGTACGTCTTACAGAAATTTAATGAAATTTAAAAATTCTAACCACTCGGGTCAACATAACACAATTACTGTCCAAGATATAAGTGAATCTACTGTTTCAATTACAAAAATAGGAAAAAGTTCAAGTAATTTTAACGAGAGTGGCCTATTTAGAAGTGACTTTAAAGGTAATTTATGGCGAATTAACGATGTTAAGGACAATTCAAAAAGTAAACTTACATCGTATTTTCACAACAATTCTTTAAAGAGTAAAGAAAATGCATTGAAATTGAATAATTACAATGCCACAAACCAAGGTACTGATAAAATGGTAAAAGAAAATTTAAGCTTTTCACGAAAGCCAAAGTTATTAACAGTGAAAAAAATAAAAGTAATAAAATACAACACATATACACCTACCAAAAAAGATCCGAATATAGCAATGAATTTACTTATAGACACTAAAACGGATTATTCAGTTAAAAAAAGTAATATAAAGAAGAACTTGCTTAAGAATAAATTTGATAATAATCGTCCCACTACAAAATATACCATCACTAACATAACAAAGAAGCAAGTAACAATTAAAACAATGAAAGTTACAAAAAGTATAGGGAGGAAAAAAGAAGGAAAGAACATACGCAAAATGGATACTAAAATTAATCTTTTTATGGACCCAGTTCGAACAACAAATATGTATCCTGTTAAAATAATGCCATCACCTACGAAAAGGAAAATAATGAAGAGAATACAGACAAAAAATCAAAATACACGTTTCTTTTCACAAAAGCGCCTTACTGCAAATAAAAATGTACCTAAAGATTTACCAGGGCGTCGTTATCAGCCTCTGGAAATGGATTTTCTTGTAAGATCAGAACCAAGGAGATATGCGCTCAATTCTAAATTGGAATCTAATAATCGAAATAAGCCTCTAAAAAAATATTTTAGAGCGAAACCGTTGGTTATTGATAATAGTGATTTCTACAAAGAAAGCTTTCAAGGTCATCATAAAACTGGCTTCTCCTGGCGTGATAAAGTTACGCATGTAAAAGAAACTATAGTACCGCCTGTAACTGAAGTATCGCGTGTTGGTGACGTCATAGAAAGACCACTGTATTCGGAGATCTCGCCCACTTTCAAAAAACCTAAGTTTTTACGAGATAGAATTGATTCAATAAGAAATTATTTAAATATGAATGATGAAGTGAATTCTCCAAGAAATTTAGTAAGAAGCTATTTCATGAGGTCGCGTTCTGAAAACTCTGGGGTATTTGAAGATTCAAAATTTTACTTTCGAAATGAATGGGCACCTGTGGATACCGCCACATTGACCACCAGTAAAATGTCTACGCGTCATTTCAAGCGAAGATCAAGACGGACCTTATTCTTTTTAAGTCCAACGGCGCCATTTAACAGATATTTTCTTTAACATGTTGTAATTAAAAGATTTAGCTGCATATTTAGTATCATTTCATCATTATATCAACTCTAATGGTACAAAAAAAACTTGCTTAAGCATAATGGTACAAACATTTACCAAGTTTATGAAAACTTATACATTATACATAGAAACCTTTTTTATTACCTATGAGTAAGTAGCATTTCAAGGGCAGCAAGAGAATTTTAATACTTGCATATTGTATCAAAATAATTTTAGAGCAATTTCTAAGAAATTGTGGTACGCAGGTGACAGAGTGGTGGCTGGACGACATGTATCTCAAGGTCCGGTTGCCGCTGCCGATTAACTCTAACCCAGGCATGGTGTTCCCTAAGCGTCACTTCGCTAAGATGGACGAGGTCGCTGACTTGGGGGCGCTGTTTATCGATGATATGCTCGATTACAAGGAGATGCTTGACAGGTGTATATTACACAGATTTTATATAGTACATGTAACTACGTATATTTACATATATATGTATGTATCGCTTTAAATATATAGGAAGACATTTTTATACACACTATTTATATTTTACGAAAATATGGAATTTATCATCTTAATCACAAAAGCAACAAACTTATAACTAAATTTTCTCAGGGGCGAATTACCTTTGGAAAGGGCTACAAGCCGCGAGAAGGGTCAACCGCTGTGCATGGAACAATTCTATCGTCTCCTGGGAGTGTGCCGCATTGCTGAGGTTGGCAGAGACAGACTGGAGCTACCCAAGATGTCAAACGAAACGGTCGAGCGCGAAGAATTAATTGTTGTGGCTTGCAGAAACCATGTTGGTTGACAAAAGTTGTTAAATTTACGCTTAGTACTTAAAATATATTACACAATGCAGTATTGCTGTTGCACCAATCCATGTGGCACAGTGTTTCTTATATGACATAGCGACTCTTGAGGGTTTGATTACATACAGGCCGGAGGTTTGAATATGAATGTCATTAAATGAATGAGTGTTTTGAATATTTTCTTGTATGCATTGACTAAAATGAATAATACACATTAGTATATTGACATTCGAATAGAATATGCACTTTAGGAATAGGCTGCACTTTTAAGTTTATTCTTATAATAAGCATTTACGAAGTGAAAATACAAAGTGTACACTAGTAATTACATCGGATTTAAACTCAACGCTCGTTCGAAGGGTCGTTCTAATTTAATATGCCTGTGCTCTGCTCAAACTTCGTTATTTATCTCCTCTATCCAAACGAGTCTATCCACTTAGGGCACTGGATTTTATTATTGAGTTGGAATATCTAAGGATAGTTCGTAGAGTAGATCCCGTTTGATTAAATTTATGAGCTATTGGGGAATCTTTTTGAACTGATATTAGATGTTACGTCAGAAGTTGTTGAGTCTTATAATCATACGAACGTAGTTGCGGACGAATTCAGTTCATAAAAATAAATTGTTCAAAGTGACTTTATGCAAATATTTATTATCAAGGTGGTATATGAATTAATTTTATTTAAGTAAATAGCGTTCAAAATGTAATACGACACTTTTGTTACAGTTCTATCCTATACCTGTAAAAGCAGCAGACCGAGGCCGCCTCACTCCTGGGGAGATCCAAGCACAGCTTCTCCATGCTATGGTCGATGCAGCTGGAGCACCTCCTGCTCCTAGGATTGGACTTCTCACTGCGATGAATCGAGACCAGTGGGCTAGGGCTAGGGAACATCTTATTAAAGGTAAGAAATTTCTCAGTTTAGTTAACAGACTTTGTTGATACAACATAATTTACATATTAATGTTGCCTCGAGGCTATGTAGTATGCTTAAAATACTGGCTGGCGATTCCGCTTACAATATTTAAGTAAAGCTTTAAAATAATACAATATTAACATAAACTATAAAACATTTCCAATAGATGAGATGAACCGTATGAACATGGAATTGATCTCGCGATCGCTATGCATTCTCTGCCTGGACGAGGCCGGTGGCGACCGCGCTGACTTAGATCCCGACACAAATGGTATGCTGCGGGCGATGCATGGCGCTGGCACCCAACATCACTCCGCCAACCGTTGGTTCGACAAAACTGTGCAGGTATTAACACAATACATGTATATTTATCTATAATTCTGTTCAAGGAAATATTTCCCTCATAGATTGTGAAACATGACATTCGATTAATGGTAAAATTTCATTTTTATTTTAGATGCCGGCAATAATTTCGTAATAGGATTTCGTTGACACATTGCAAATCGATAAATATCTGTATATGAACAGTTCAAAAAAATAGGTCAATATTGAATTTCCAGTTCAATTCATGGAGAATCCATTTGTGACTCATAAACTCTTGAAATACATCATAAATATATTTATTTGAAATTTTGTAATGTAATCCAATTCCGTTTCAACAGTTAATAATATCATCGGATGGAACTGTGGGCATGTGTTACGAGCACAGTGCAGCGGAAGGTGTGGCCGTCATCAGGCTGGCTGAACGAGCCCTCGCCAGAGCCGAAGTGGCGGACAGGCCGGCGCCTCCGCCAGCGCTTCTGCCAGCCCCGCAATCGATGAAGTGGAATCTGACTCCGGACCTGCACAGAACTATTGATCGCGCTGCTCGGGACTTCGATAGGTAAAAGCGTTAACTACTAAAAATAATTTTTCTTTCAAAATTCTTTGAAAACGTTATAAACAGTGTATCGCGCTATTATCTTCAAAGTAGTCTATTCTCAATATAATTTTATCGTATCCAATGATAGGGAATATGCTTTTCCATAACCGCATCGATATATAGTGAAAGGTGTCATTAATTAACTAATTTGTACGAATTTTTAAAATACGATAATTGAACTCAAAATAATTTTGAAAAGCTCACATTTTCTTTCCTCGCAGGCAAATATCCGACCTAGATTTCAAAGTTTACACTTACCGTGGCTACGGACGCGAGTTCATGAAATCCTGTCGCACCAGCCCTGATGTTTACATCCAACTGGCAATGCAATATGCATATTACAAGTAAGTTACTGTGTAGAATATCACTAAATGTCCCATTAGAGAAAATAAACGACTTTAGTCATTAGTATACTGCTTACGTGGACAGGAGCGACTCGCCAACAACTTACTCCACTTTTCATAATATTTAAAGAAATTTACAACAATTGACTGCCTCGTTGGTCGTGTTGGTTGGTAGTGCGACTGCCGATCGGGAGGTCCTGGGTTCGATTCCCGGGTCGGGCACTACGAAAATGTTCTAATTTAGATTTTCTAGTAGTGGCTCGGAGTCTGGATATGTGCCCGATGCATGGCAATAGGCTCACCA
>DWDU01000091.1:0-24966 GCA_018245575.1 Jemadia suekentonmiller | reverse complement strand
ACGTAACATCACGCCTGTAATCCCTGAAGAGGTAGGCAGAGGAATGTAGAACATTCCCATGTTTCACCAGTTATGTTTACGTCCCACTATGGAATAGGTGTTGAGCCTATTGCCATACATCGGGCATAATATGAATAGATATATGAAACTGTTAAAAATAAATTTAAAAAAAAATGTTTTAAGGTCACTTCATAATCACTTAGAAGTAATTACCAAATTTTTGACTTTAATTAAAATGTCTTATCACCTTTACCACAAATCTTGCATTTTTTCTTAATACCAAGGTGTTTGATCCTGTAATGTTTGCTGCGAGCACTGTGTGAACAGAATGTCTTATCACAAATTTTGCACTTTAATCTCTTCCTCTCGCTGAGGGGCAAGTGTTGGTGCATGTGGTCTTTCAAGTTGCGTACGGTTTTGCCACATTCCTCACAAACTTGTTCTACTGGTTGCTGAGATTTTTTCGGCCGACCCTTCTTTTTGGATTTCTTTTTCACTGGCTCTTTAACAAATTATTTAGCCATTCAATGTTTATTGTTAAACTAAAATTAGGTTACAAAGATTGGACTTAATGACATACTTTGATGGTCAAGCCATGTTGACAGTAAGAATAATTATAAATGCATAATTATTATTTTCAAAATGTGTATATGTATAAAAGTAAGGAATTGATATCCCATGAACACATATTTATTTATTCATTTAAATGGCACACCAACAGCTTTCAGGCTTATCAATTAACATTAGATTAATACAAAATAGTTAAGATTCTAACCTACTCACCAATACCAGGTGTGTATCAGTGAATATTATTGACATTTTGCAGTATATAATCAACTGTGACTCAACATTATTGAGTGCAATACAAAGACACCTAATAAAAGAACTGTCTTTCATTTACGTTTTTCATGTGATCATAAAGGCTCTGTATTCTACTTGCATAAAACAGAAACAATTTACACATACTATTTTCCTTTGTATCCTCACTGCCCTCATACTTGATGGACTTGATCACGCTGAGCAACTCATCATCAGATTCACAGTATTTAACATCCTCAATTTTAACAGTGAATTCATCAATAAAGTCTGTGTCATTATTGCTATCAACAGAAACAAAGTTATCGTTGCTGATAAAATTATCATTGAAAGGCTCCTCATTCTTAATTTTACTATGTAGGATGGAATTGCTATCATTTTTATCTTCATATTCCAGTGATTTCCAATAAATATCGTTCTTTTGTACTTGAATTTTAAAATCATAGAACAAAAGTATATTTCTATAGCATCTCTCACATAGTTTTGTACTGATGTTGTCTTCTTGAGCAACCTGCAAAATTCAATAATCTTACTTGGAATTGGTCCAATATTATCAATAAATATCTATTAAAAAAACGTATTTGTTTTCAAACTAAAAGCTGGAATATAGTGGATGAAATCAACAAATATTTGGCTCTACAAACCAACACAAAAGTTTATCATCCCAGACAGCATTTATAGCATTCATTTTCATCTGTGCATATGTTGGTCTGTACTTTGAATCGAATACTTACTTAGAACTATTAATAATTGAGTACTTTGAACTATTAATAATACTTCGAATGCATCATCACAACTAGAGAAGTAAACAAAAACTCACCTGGATATCAAAGCAAAATAGAAAAACGGCCTTATAGCAATCTGATTTCCCACTAATTTCCAGGTCTTTGACATCCTTCTCAACGAAAACAGATAGACATGTCCTGCAGACACTCATTTTATATTGACTTAAATCACTATATACCCTTATATCACCTTATAATTTGAATTTTTAATCCAGTACAATTCTTTGGTTTTTGAACACCTATTTTGCTAAAGAAAGCTCAATCCGTACGTCATTTATATGTCAACTCAACTTAGTTCGCGACGTGTGACGTTTTCGGTGTTTTTATTGCAATATCTTCAGATTCTATTGTTATGGCCTAACATTTACTTACCACAATATACGCAAAACAAAAAAAACGGATTTGTTTATTTTATTTTAAGGACAAATAAAATGTTGAAACGGTGTTCATATTATGGTAATAAAAATTTTCCATATTACTGGTGAAACGTGGGAATGGACTATTCTCCTCTGCCTACTTCTGCGGCGATTACAGGCGCGATGTAACTATGAAGGTTGCATTCACTTTTTCAAGCAACAATTAAGAATCCTGCTGTCTTTGTTGCCATGAGTTATAACAATGTCCACAATTCGCTAAACAGATTTTGGTAACAGGCAAAAATAAAATACCTTTTTGTTCTCGTTTAATCGTTTACATCCAAATAAAAATCATCAATTCAAATATCGGAAAAATTATTAAAAAAAACTACATAGTAAATCAGGGGCAGTGAGGTTTCTCCGCCACGTTCTCGTCGACAACGTCCTCCGCCGTCACGTCCGAACAAGCGCACTCCTCGGTCAGGCTCGGGGCGTCGTCCGGCGGGTCAACGTCCAGGGTGTTCATTATAACTTCAAACTTATCGCTCATATATGGGTATTCATTCATCATCGACTCCACCACGTACTTCAGTCGCTCGTTCAAGGTTTTCGCTTGGTTGTATTCGCTGATGACCACCGCCTTCGGCTTCTTAACGCGCAGCGACTGACGTTTGATGGCGGTCGCCAACTCCGCACCCAAGCGTTGGGTGCGCACTACTCGCTCCAGCGTCTGTCAAACAGGACAACATTAAATCTACACAGATAAATCCTTAATTCAATTTGTGAAACAACTATTTTCAAAGGGTATGGCTATTTAGAAACAAGTCGGTTACGTCAAGGTTTGACACTTGAACAAGTCTTTCCATAGTAAGTTATAACATATTATGTTCTATGTATGCCTAAGACACTAAGAATATGATTAGGATAATGAGTCGCAATATCTTGAATGCTCTTTATCAAACTATACCCATTGCTTCTCCTTCTCCGCCTCCCGAACATCTCGCAGCAGAGTGGCCACGTGCTCCTCCAGCTGCGCGTTCATGGAACTCGCCTCTGTCTCCTCCCGCTCCAGCTGCGCCTGCTCTTGCTCCAATTGCTGCATTTCATCCTTAGCCTCTGCCAGATCCTAAGAACAAGATGACAATTTTTACTAGAAAAAAGATCATACATTCCTTAGGCATGGTATAATTAAAATTACATTTGAGTAGTGTCCTGTTTCCATACTTGTATGAACATGACGGCATTAATCCAAGTTTCCATCGTCCTTTAGTAAACCTCTACATGTTTTTCTATTCAAATGTTCTAAACGGACATTCACAAAAACTACTACACATAGAAAATACCTTTATATAAATACATACCTACATAGAAATAACATTTTCAACTGCAAAATAAAGCAATCATTACCAATTCCGAATTGCTTGATTCCATTTTTTCCTCTACGTATTTGTATATACAAAAAATCGTACCTTCGTGACCCTCGCCAAATCAGCTTTAGCCAAGCGCAGTTTATGATGGTAGCTGAACTGCGACGTGAGCCCCGAGGCGCCGTGCGCCCGCTCCGCGGCGGCGGCGGCGCGCGACTTGTCCATCACTGTTTCGCGCCTCGTCACATACAGCGCCAAGTCCTCCGCTAGCTTCTCGCTCGTTTTCCGGAGCTGCTCTTGACGAACCTACGATTATGGAAAACTATTAAATATTGAAAAATAGTCTTAGGCTTGTCTCAACTAGCACTTAGTTGATGAATATACTACAATTATGGGTATAGACAAATCGTTATAAAAAGTTGGTAATAAAATTTATGTACATGTCACTTACTTCCATGCGATGAATTTCAGCTTTCATTTGTCCAATCTCACCAGCCGCTGATTTTGCGTTTTGAATGTTTTTCTTCAAATCCACAGCTAAGATTCCCTAAATGTCACATGATTTATAAATTATATAAAAGGTGAGAAAAGATGTATTAAACGAACATTGAAATTTCAAAATATTAAGACCTTTCTCTCCCAAATAAGAGCTTCTCTTGTAACGCGATCTAGGTCTTGAGTAAGATTGATTTTCTCTTTTTCAAGTGCTTCAATATCTTCCTCAAGTTGAATTATTTCAGTTTCAGCATCCTGCATAAATAAATTGTTTTAAACATTCACGTATCTATTACATCATACGTCCATTCTAACAAAATATAATACGAAACTGCGTAATTTTTCTTAAGTTTTTCAAAGCTTAATAAGAGCGTACTAGCCACCTGGTGAAAAATGATCACCGCATATACAGCCACGATCACCTCAACCCCAAACAATAAGAAAAACACCCAAATCAAGCCTAACTACACTGCAATAGCCTCTATGGAATGCACCTTCAACCAGTTCAGAATTGGCGATATTGGGAGTACCTTCAGATTCGCTGTGTACTCGTGCGTCATGGCGTTGTTGACCCGCTGCAAGGACTCATTGTGCTCGGTGGCATCCTTCCGCGATCGCTCCAGCACTTCCAGCTGCCCGCGCAACGTGCGCAGCGACCGCTCTATCACACCCTGCTCTTGTAACACTTGCTCGTGTTCCGCTTCTATGCGCATGGTCTTCTGCTCGCAGATTTGAATCTCTGGAATTTATAATGTTTTCCAGTATTATTCGACGAGTAATCGAAAGAAGAATTTGCCTTTGACGAATTTGACTCCACATAAAGCCTTATCCTTTAATAAATCCTGCAATGCTTACCTACAATAACTACCTCGTGTGCCTGATAGTTCTAAGAAAGACTGTTGATGGAGAGGTCCTGTTTTCGATTCCTGGTTCGGGTGCTATCGGATTTTCATAACTTGATGTTCCTAGTAGAGGACTAGATCGGAGTCCGGATTTTTACCCAGTAACTGCGTAACCGGTAAAACGTGGAAGTCCACTTCACTTTTCTGTCTACCTCTTCCGAGATAAGGGGAATTATAGCGAGTCAAAAATCGATAATAATATTTGGAAAGATCCTAATTTATACATATACATACATATCTTGTCACCAAAAAAATAGAAAAGATTACAAAAGACGTTCTATGACTAAATTCAAGATCGAAAGTCTATCAACAAAGCAAAGTTGAAGATTTGCACATTACCGTAAACTGAAAATAGAATTCCCAATCACTTCCTGCCTTTCTATTATAAAAATTCTCACGTTTATTGATGAGGTTGATATCGGAAACGATCTTGTAGTGCTGCGAGGTGAGTTTCACCACGTGACCTTGTAGGCGTAGCCACTCATGCTTCATCGACTCCGTGCGTTCTCGCAAATTCCTAACCTGCTGCTCCAACTCCTCGATGCGTCGCTCTTGTGGAGATTTTAACTGAAATCAAGATGCGACTTATGTAAGACTGCTTAGCCGATTTTATTGTAATTCTAAATTTCGACACTTTCGGCTGCTGAAAAGTAAGGGTTCATTTTATATGCTTCTTCTCGTCGTTATTGTTTTTGTGTTATTGTTTCAGTTATTACTTCTTATCATCATCATCATCTGCCTTTTGCAGTCCACTGCTGGACATAGGCCTACCCAAAACAACCATAATTCTTAATTTTATATAAACATTTGACTGCCTCTTTGGTAGTGTGGTTGCAAGAGCGACTCCTGATCATGAAGTCCTGGATTTAATCTCCGGATGGAGCAAAATGTTATTGGGTTTTTTTTAAATCTGAAATCGGAACGTGGATTTGTATCTTGCCCGTTACCATTTACCCCCTATTAAGTGGCAGGACGCATAACCGGTGTATCGCTGTAGTAACCTTTACTTACCCCATCGTAGAAATCCAGCCGTGATGTTATATCATTTCTTTATTATTTTATTATCAAAACCCCATGTCAATCGATCAATCATAAAAAAGTTTTTCAAATAGGCACTTACATCAAAGATTTCCTTCAACGCGTTATACTTTTTAATCACAATATCAAGTTCTCTCTGCTTCTTGGTGATTACAAGCACTTTCTGATCGTACTTCTCTTGCAACTGATCTATCTCCTTCTCCCTTTCTCGCACCTTGGACAGAGTTTCTTCTAGAATCAGCTTATTATGTGCTTGGCGGTCACGGTGCACCTCAATATCGAGCATCATCTTTGCGTGTTGGTTTTCCATCGTCATCAATGTAATCTCCTATAATTTTAAGTAAAGTAATAACGTCAATAGGAATTCCAGTCGATTCAGCAAAGAAAGATTTCAAACATCCTTTATAACATCGGATAAATCAATAAGATTAGAAAAATATAATGTCTTAAAAGTAATTTTTATGTTCAGTATAACTAAGTTTGCTATTTTAAATATTATTTTTGCCAAGCAAAGGAATGACAGTTTCTCAATATTCTCACCAACATATATCAGTAAAAAAATTTACGGTAAATTTCATACTTGTTTTCTAGACATTTCCCTCATCTTCTTAATGCCGTTTGCCATTGACTCGACCGCCTTGTCATTCAACAAGCATTCTTGCAGATTTGTCAGAATTTCATTTTCTAATTTCTGTTTCTTTTCCGTTCTGCGATCCAATTCCTTTTCTGTGCTTTTCAGTATGTTTCTCATTGTTTGATTTTCCTGAAAGATAATGTACACAATTATTTACTTCCGACCTTTTTGTAACACAAAGTCCAATTATGAGATGTTGTTGATGAACTTGTCTTACGGATTTTATTAATTCCACGTCCCTTTCAGTCATTTCGATGGCTTCAGTTAATTCCATGATATGTGTCTCTAAGCTCAATCGTTTTGCCTCTTCGTTTTCCACTGTAAAATAGAATGCTGTTTTTGTCATTATGTACATATGTTTAATTATACTCGTAATATCTTGTTAAATTTAAATTATGTGTTTACTTATAATATCTTATTTTTGACCGGATTCATTCGTTTCAAATAAGATTAACTGTAACGAAGCATGTACTGTACATACAATAAAAAAATATGTTTACTTACAGAGTTTGTTAGCATTTGTTAAGTCGTACATAAACTTGTCCTTATTCATCGCAATCTCCTTTCCTTTATTCATTTCTTCCATCGTCACCTTTTTCGTGATCTCTAAGTTGTTGATCAAAGTGCGGTAGTTCTCTTGCAACGTTCTGTACAACATCGGACGATCCGTAGGTTGTTATTTAGGAATGCGGAACAGTTTGAGTAATTGTAAATATATTATTTCCATACCTATAGTCATCTCGAACAGAGTCATACACTCGGTCCCGCTGTTGTATGTTCACTAGAACAGAGTTCCACAGACTCACAAGCCGACGTTTGTCCAACTCTAAGTCTTCTAATTCGGCTGCGTACGCAGTTACCTGTCAATACAGTAACATTAACATATAACATTAGTACATCTCATGGACCAAACTTACTACAAATACTATGTTCATGCGTGCTACCAGCAAGAGCAACAATACTCATGTTAAAGCCAAACGGTAGCATTTAGTTTTACATGTATTAATATTATTCACCTTATCGTTAACTTTCTCCATTTCATCGTTCTTAATATCCAATTGTTTCTGAAACATCTCCAACTTGGATTCGAGTTTCCATACCTCATTGTTCAAACTGTATATGATCATATCCTGAAAATAAATGCAAAATAAATATATCTATTTAATTTTCCTTTTTTTTCTTGTTGTTTTAATATCTCGAGCTCCTGATTATGTTTAGTATGCTTTTTTATATCAACCGTTAACCAAACCCTCATCACATGGCTAATTTCAATTCCTCTAAGTTCCTAGATATAATTTAAAAAATACTAGATTATAAAACCTACCAATTGTCGTTTCTCATCGGCCAAGGCTTTCTTTTCAGCTCGCATTTTGTCTGACATGCGCTGGCTCACGGTGAGATCTGACTCGGTCTCCTCGCGCCAAGCTTCCAACTGACGACATAGTGTCGTCAGCGCCTCCAACTCTTCAGTCGCTTCTCTTTCTATTAATTCGAAACAATACAAATACCTGGTGACGTATTCTATTATTTACTTCAGATATACTAATTCATAATACTTACAAAAATTAATTAAAATTATTATTAGACCGACAACATACAACAATATCCCTGTATATTTTTATAACGTTTGGCCAAGAACTAGAAAACACCAGTGTCATTACCAGTGATAATGTCTTGGTCCAACTTTTCCTTGGCTTTCTTGTACCTTTCGTTAGCTTCGCGAGCACGCTTCTCAGCCGCTTCTCGCTCCGACGACCTCTGCGCTAACGTCGCTTCGTATTCTTCTATTAGAACCTTTGAAAAATTATATTTTCTACTGAATTTAACATTGCGTAGTCTTAACATCGATAATAAAACATTTAAATTGTTAGCGGCTAAAATTTATTGTTCAACATCATCAGCCTGTCTCAGTCTACCGCTGCACGTAAACTTCGCCTGATAATTTTCCGTCCAAACCATCACGCTGGACGTACGTTGCGTAAATGAAATTAATATGTATATTGTTAATCAAAGACATGTTAATATGTCTTTCTTATTTACCCTTTGAGCATTGGTGTCGTGATCGCTTCGGTATATACCCTCCAGGTCCTTGTCATAGGCCTGCTTGCTGAGTTTCAATTCCTCGCGCTGTAAATATTTTTTTCAAACAGATTTATTAAATCAAGCATGACGGGTAATTCGCGCATATAAACAAAATGTCAGATTTGAATGTGGTAATATTCATATCCAGGTTTAAATTGTTTATCTATTCTACTGTCGTTTCCCAATTGTCGATATAATTTATTGAAATCTGTAGCAGCTTCGTTGTTTCAGTGTAGGTCGGTGAGTTTCGAAACTATTTCGTCCCTTCTTCGAAATTATCCGCCGACGTGTACGTTTCAATTAAAACCATGAATGGATGCTATGATTTAATACCAAGTTTAGAATTTCCTCCTCTGCTATGGCGTTCTCCTTCTCCAGGAACCGTTTGAGTGTATCCTGGAACCGCTGCATCAGAGGGTGGGTTGACTCCAGCACTGCTGGCATAGTGCCCAAGTCTCGCTTGTTGCGCCATCTTTAAAACGTACATGTATTGCTGGGGTTTATTTATTTACCTACCACTTATTGTACAACGTAAAATCTAGGTATATTATACAAAAGGCGGACTTAATACCGTATAATCTATAGTGAAAATACCACTAACTCCACTGATGGACTAGACACAAAGGACAAAGACCGCTAGTCAAGTGCGATTTGGAAAATTTCACACGCCTCGGAGAAAGTCACATGGTATTATAGTATGCAGTTCCCTCGTGATGTCATCTTCCACCATTATAGCGAGCGATCCGTAAATAGAAATACAAATAAGTCCGTGTAATCAAATCAAAGCAGACCTTTCTTTTAATAAATAATACTTTCGCAATGGGAGGGAAAATTATAAACCTTTATTGATGCAACAAAAACTTTGCTTCTTCATAAATACTAGGAATACATTCGCAGCAGTATCTAACATTCGATAAGAGACTTCCCACAGCTGAAATACAGCACATACGACATAAATGCCAACGCTATATAAGTACAGATAACACTGATTCGTCTGATACGAACTTACTCGTCTAACGCCTCGTTACCGGCCTCCCTGCAGCGGCACTGGCCCACCGGGCAAGCGCAGCACTCGCAAACAGCACATTCACACGTTTCTGTCTCCTAAACAAATTACTGTGATATGATATACAGCTGCGCTATTGTACATAAGTAGCAGTGAATAAGCCGCGCAACGGAAGTGTTTAAATTTGTGATATTTTAGCAAAATCAAAATATTTACACCATAGTGTTGTAGTCCATAATAAATCTAAATGCTTATGTTGGTCGATAAATTAACAATCGTTACTTACATGCGGATAAATAATCTGCTCGTTTTTATACAGAAGACAAGACTGTTCGTGCACCGCGATATCGTGTTCGTCGCGCGGACACTCGCAGTGCGGAGTGAGCGGCTCCGACGCCGCAGCGTCGTCAGTGCACGGACAGGGCACCGGACAATCCAGTTCATCGGACATGTTCGCAACTCACGTTTTCAGCTTCATGTACAATTGATAAAACAACACAAAATAAGCCGTTGCTAAGTAACGACACGTCCTGTTACTATGATACATCCGGCTCACTAAAAGTTGTTTAATACTCCAGGCCATTGATATGTATTTGAATTTAGAATATTGATTTCATTTTGATAAAACACAAATATTTCACTTGCTTTCTTCTCCAAGAAATAGCTTTTGGCGGGATTATATAGATACTCTTCAGTTGTGTTTTGGTAATGAAATAGGCGAATATATTCATATGAAAGTAATTACTTTAAGTTCTCTTCTTAGCGCTCTTCTTACCGCGAAGACAACGCTCGGTTTCAAAATATGGAACATCACGCCTGTAATTCCCTAAGAGTTAAGTAGAGGAGTATACACCCACGTATCGCGAGTTACGTTTACTGACTTTCAAAAAACTTTTATGATTTAACAGTAATATTAGCTTTGGCTACCCTAACTTTACTGGAGGTGAAATTACTACAACGCTCTATAGCCACTACCGAAATAAATTCTATTGGTTTAAACTTGAAAGATCCCATTAAAACCCAAGATTAATATACAATTGTGTCCAACATTCCAGCCCTAGGCCTAGTTGTAATTTTACTAAAATTTATTAGTTTCCTACCAGGTAGGACGTAATGCTTTAATTAAAGAATTCATTATGATTATTACGTTATGATGACGAGTCCCTTACAGAATAGAATTCATTATCCATGTATTAATAACCGCTGACATCATTCCAGGCCTGTGCAAGAATCGCTGATGTTCCTTGAGTACTTTATAGATAAAGTTTAATATTTACTGCACACATAGATTATACAAAATGGGTACATGAAGAGGGATTTTAAGAAGGATCAAAAAAAAGACTAATAGGATTTAAACGTGTATTCGTATGCAATACATATTAAATAAGCTCAGTATGTTATAACATCCATATATGCAAATCGAGCAAAAAATTTGGGGTGTTATAGCTCTATGAAAAATAAAAAATGGAATAGAGTGCACAATACAGTAATAAGAAGATAAACGATTACAAAGTTATAAAGACGTAACATCACGCCTGTATTACCCGAAGAGATAGGTAGAGGAATGTGACACACTCCCACGTTTCAACAGTTACGTTTACGTCTCACTATGGAATAGATGGTGAGTCTATTGCCATACACCGGGCACAAATCCAGACTCCGAGCTATCTCCGACTAGAGAATCTAATTTTTTTAGAAAAAATTATTAGTGCTCGACCCGGAAATTGAACCCAGGACCTCCCGATCGGCAGTCGCACTTGCAACCAACACAACTAACGAGGCAGTCAAAGTTAGAACATAACGAAATAGTTTTATAAACTATTGATAACACATAAACACTTTTATATGTCACATCGGTACACTGATAGCAAAAAGGCGTCTTAGACATAATTTATTTAATATTTACATACCCACGCCATGATCGCGCTTGATGAAATCGGATGCCTTTTCGGCGGTCATTATAGTCGGCGCGTTAATATTACCACTGGGAAGTAAGGGTATGACACTTGCATCAACAATTCTTAGACCTCGCACTCCAAAAACACGCAGGTGACTGTCCACCACCGTCCCAATAGGACATGTTGAGCCGTAGTGATACAATGAATTCACTAAACAGACAATATAGCATTTCCAATATTCCCTTGTCCTCATCTCAAACCCTTCGCACCTATCACCAACGAGATTAACGAAATCCGCTCCAACGCTTTTAAAATATGTCGTATCTTCAATACGAACGTAGTCCACGATATATTTCACCATGTTTTCTAAATCATCCTCGTTAGAAAGGTAATTAACATTTACAATCGGTGGATCCTCAGGATCTAGGGATCTTAACAATACTTCTCCTCTGGATTTTGGATGTAAGTTAACAATCATTGACACAACAGTGTTTCGTCCCTTTCCAGCGTCATACGTTCTTTGGCTAATATCGTTCAAATACCGAAAATTAAAAGTCCATAATATAAGAAATTCTTTAGAATAAGGTGGTGAGAATTCAGCAAAAACTTGATAATCTGGAAACGGCTGGGTTTTTTTCAGAGCTGTGTAACCGGTGACTACTATAGCCGGGTACTTATGTGGGTTTTGCGGTCCACTAGACTTATTAGATCGTTCTAATTGATGAAGGACAGGAACTGCAATATGATCTTGAAAATTTTGTCCCACAGGCAATTCTTTCACAATATCAATGTTCATTTCAGACAAATGTTTCTCCGGCCCGATCCCCGATAACATAAGAAGTTGGGGAGTATTTATTGCACCTGCCGATAATATGATTTCCTTGTTCGCCTTCAGGAAAATTTTTTTCTTATCTTCAGTGAGGACCTCTACACCGATTGCCCTTTTATCAGCATCGAAAATTATTTTCGTTGCAAGTGTATTCTTCGCAACGTGCAAGTTAGGCCTGTCTTTAACTGGAGACAAGAAAGAATAAGCGGTGCTTTGTCTAAGACCATCAGCTAGTGTGTACATTGGCTGAGTATATCCTACTGGTCTATAGCCATTAATATCCAATATTACGTCGTGTCCCAACTCGCGTATACTGTCGAGATATTTTTCGGTTTCTATATTTGGTTCCCTCGTTACACCCAAATAGCCTTTCGTACCATGGTAAGAAGCGTAGCTCGAACTCAGGACTTCTGGATCTTCCAGGCGTTCACTTTTTTTGTAATACGGAAGTACATTATTCCAATCCCATGTAGAATCTTTGGCTGCTTTTGCCCATTCCCTAAAATCGTGGCTGTTCCCTCTGACGTAGAACATGTAGTTAGCGCTGCTGCTGCCACCTAGGACACGACCGCGTGTCAAAGGTATGACACCCTTCTTATAACACTTATGGAGCTTTTTTGCTGTCTTATAGTTCCAATCCAGCCTGGAGTGTGCGACGAGTGGGTATAAGCTTGGTTCCTAAAACAACCATAATATTACAATACAATGAATCCATCTTCACTACAGCACTACAGCTCTCCATTCGTTTCGGACCGATGATAACTGGTTACAGACTAACCTGTAGTTAATAATTGTTAAGACGAAAGATCAATAATGTTGGTCAAGGAATTACCATAACTTCTAAAGGCGGATCTCCTCCGGCCTCAATGAGGAGAACATTAAAATTGGGTACTTCTGTAAGTCTACTGGCAACCACACAGCCCCCTGAACCTCCACCGACGACTATGAAGTCATATGTATAATTGTCTGAAAGTAATAAAAAATCCAAAAAACGTTAATGTAAGAATACTATTTGAAAGAAAAAATAATTATTTTAGATATAATAGATATTTAGCATAAGGAATATAAATTATATGAACAAATTGCTGTCCCAATAGAAGATGAATTCGAAAATGAATTTGTAATTTTCTCATTTCCAATAGAGTCCTCACTAGCTCTAAGCGGTCACTTCACTCAACCTCCGGTCGCTCGTCGGTACGTACACAATCATCAACACTTTTCATCATCTTATTATTGAAAATGGATACCGTCTCAAAATAAGACTGTTTATATCTAAATCAGCAGACCATAGGCCAAACGGAAGAGAAAAACATGGTGAAAACTCATTCGTAAAAAATAATTATTATTTTTTAACATTAAACATGCAATAATATAATCACCAAAAGCGATGTCTTTTTGTTCAAGTACATACCTTTTATATTAGCTTGTTTTGGGAAAAGATAGGCTGTGAGTTGCAGAGTCAAAGCGACTACCTTCAGTGCGGACTGAACTTTGAGCACGGTTAATACGGCGGCAGCTGCTTCCATGGCTTTGTCTCTGGAAGTCGAGTAATTTTTATTAATGTATCATCACATTTGGATGTTACAAGGTAAGGTTAAGGTATTGTGAATAGCATCTGGCTCAGTGGTGGGCTGTTGGAGAGACCTGTGTTCAACAATGGACGTGAATGGACTGATGAATATATATAGATAGATTGTCTTATTCTATCAAAGCATTTCGATGACGACGTAACATGGAATTATCATTAAACAATGTTTGTGATTCTGACATGATATGAAAAATTCATAAAAAGGTAATTAAAATTATATATATATATATCAGTTTCGTGATACAACTGTGATATTAAACTTAACTGCGGTTACACGATTATTAAACGATTACAAATTGAATATTCGAGACCTTCAGTTTGAAAACATATAGAAGACAACATAATTATTCAAACTGTAAGGTACGTCAAGTAACAGCGCGGTCGGTTGCTAACTGATTTATTACTACCTTCACAATATCATTTCATACACTACACATCTCTCTCCTACACAGACTTATCTGTTAACTTACTAACTAGCAACATGTTTTAACTCATAACAATAAGCACCAGTTATTCCTTCCCTTCCTTCGTCGTTAGTACTTACTTCGTCAGTTAGTTAGTTATCTGAATTCAAGCTGCAAAATTCTTTATTTTAACACATTGAACGTTTCGCCATGTGTCAAGCCAAGCAATGCCCACGCTTGCCATAGCCCAAGGCCAGGCCCAGCCATGCCACAACAGTTCATAGAGGGAGAGTAGGCGAAAAACCAAGCAAAAGATCGTCTCATCCAGAGAGAGAGAAAGAGAATGAATTTGGTACTCGTATCTCTGTTTAAAATATTGTATCCGCCAGCATGTTCGCGCATCTATCAACCAAATGCATCTGCTTTCTCTTTAGGATGCGGCAAGCCGAGGACAGGGCGCGATGGAGCTCTCTAGGGAGGCCTATGTCCAGCTGTGGGCTGAGACACGCTGATGATGATAATGGTGAAGTGCAAACACGTACATGTAGTTAAAAATAAAAATGAAATTAAAAACGGGTTGATACTACTCAAGTAGTCACCGACAACTAAATCTTATAAGTTTGATATCAACCAAGCAATAGATCCATAAAACGACCATCAAATCAACCCTGGGAAGATGTTAGAAGAGTGAAGATAATATCTATTGAATTTTGTATCTCTCGATTGCCAAT
This sequence comes from Jemadia suekentonmiller, assembly GCA_018245575.1. Lineage (NCBI taxonomy): Eukaryota > Metazoa > Arthropoda > Insecta > Lepidoptera > Hesperiidae > Jemadia > Jemadia suekentonmiller. The sequence continues at coordinate 10,035 of DWDU01000091.1, read as the reverse complement.
AAAACTATGAAAGTTAATTATGAAGTAAAATAATTAAGATTTTGTATTAACATCGTTTTAGGGTATCGTCAGGTTTTTCTACCTTGAAATTTCTAGTGGTGGCTCGGAGTCCGTATTTGTGCCCGGGGTATGGCAATAGGCTCACCACTTGTTCCAATTTGTTTCAATTTTTAACATAATTGGGAAAACGTGGGAGTGTTCTACAGTTCCCTGAGTACATTATGTGACGTGCGTATTGTTTTACGTTCGTATATTATGTACTTTACGACGAAACGAATGTTTTCATTTAAGTTTTAAAGGTTCTGATAATTTGTGTTTTACAGGATAGCAAGAAAATTCCTCGACAAACTCGACAAGTAAATTGGATGAAATCTAGAATGTTTCCCAAGTTTGTTTTATAAAACGTAACATCACGCCATTATCCCCGAAGAGGTAGGCAGAGGAGTGTAATACACTCCCACGTTTCACCAGTTACGTTTACGTCCCACTATGGAATAGGCGGTAATCAAGATATTCCAGGAGTATAAACGAACCATAGTATCATCATTGTCTAAACCCTTTCTATCGCCCCACTGTTGGACGCAGGTTTTCTCTCAAAATGAAAGACTTAAAATGATAATCGACAAGTAGTTTATTTGGAGTCTCACGTGCATCCTCGTCAGTAACTATGGGTAGCGCGAACCAAGTAAATGCAGTTGCCAGAAGCGTTAAAATCCACGCTATCAAAGTACTGCGTCGATCCTTGAACCCGCACCATGCGACGAAAGGGCTCGCCAACGCTTCTATTATCGTAGTGACGATCAACAATATATCTGAAATAAGAGACATGTTTGTATTTATGATTCTTTTATTATAAACTAATGATAAATTACCGCAGAAGAAAGGAGAAGCGACTTCTAATCTTTTTTAATATAAATAATATATTTATTGTTTTGAAAAAATGGTTTTAACTTCATAGGAACGCATTAGAAGTTACAAGACAGTAGAAGTTACAGACAAGAAGGGTAAAATTAATCCCACCGTCCCGAAAACCGTACGTCACTTAAGCCGGTACAAACATGAAAAATGATTTTATCCTTAACATAAAGTGTTGCATTAAATATAACATACATAAAGAAGAAACAACGAACGAATTAATGAATAAGCAATAAATTAACATCTACGTTACCATTAGAGACATTAATTTTAATTTAATAAAACATATTTACCTAGTGTTGAACTGGGCAAGTCTCCTAGTTTAATGTTTTGCTGTAACATTTTATAGACGCGGATCTCAGTGACGGTGACCGTGATTATGATCGCCATCAGAAAAGTCCGGAACTTGTCCACGTCCAGCTTCTCCGGAGAGAACCATGTTCCAACTTTGTTCTTTACTGCGGATAGCATGAATACATATATTACCAAGCAATACACCAACACCCTTGACATGACAAGCTGGAGGTTTTGCCTAGTCAGACTTAATGTTGGCTTATAACGGAATAAATAATTCAACTGTATATATGCACATTAGTTGAGATTCAGGAGTACCAACCAACCAGCAGTGACCAACCCAGGACCCTTTATTCACCATTATAGAAAATAGGATTTAAGTACTATTAAGTAATAATTTGTTAACAACAATCAAGGACAAATTACTCAATATTATGCAATACATACCTTTTGAATAATAAGGTACTTTTTCTCCAATTGTAGTCATTTTCTTTACTAATTTTGTTGACGCATAAATGTACTGAATCGGAAACGAAATCAAAATTGGGTCCAATATATACTTCGTTACAGGATCACCTGGCGATATAGAACTAGCCTCATTATCTGGCTGTTAAAGTCCAATTTAAGCTCAATTTTCAACTGGAACCGAAACCGTAAACGAATAATCGGCTGTACTTCAAGTTTCCGTCGATACCGAAACCAAAACTTAGTGCTAGCGAAACTTATCGGGCTATCCCGAAATAATACACATGGCTTAAGCCGACATGTAGTTTAATCATGTGATTAATTTTTTGATCAATTATAAATACAGCGTCCTGTTACCAATCAACAGTAACTAGTAGTCTCATTGAAACGTAACATCACACCTGTAATCCCCGAAGAGGTAGGAGAGGAATGTAGTACACTCCCACGTGTCATCGGATATGTTCACGTGTTAATATAGATATAAATATACCTTACATGAATTTTCTAAATTGGTATTTTCCCAACAACACTATGCGAGGCATCAAATTTCCATAGAATAGTTTAAAAATATTTAAAAATATACAAAATCGACCGGTCCGAACCACTTCATCCATTCGAGAACAGATGGATGCCTTTAATCTTAACAATATCTTTTTATTTTCAGACACGTCATATAACCTACAATCATTATTAACCGATTTAAATACATAATAGTTGTAACATTAAACTTTGATTATTTCATCTAGCACAATATTTTGATATATTGCAATCATCAACAACTGACTATAGTCATTCAAATCAAATTTTACATCAGCTGGAGTCTCGTATTTTAAATATGTGTCATATAAAATAAGAGGCTTAAACAACAGAACGCACACCACATTTACAAGAACTAAATCAGAATTACAGAATTAAACTATACATCACACATAGGTTCTATCAACTTCACTCCATCTTAAAAACAATGAGCATTATAAGAGTTCAGTACTATTTTTAATAGGTTATTTGTCTTTGTTTCGCTATCTACATGATAAATTAGGGCACATTGCAAGCAACCATTACGCTTTGACTGCAGTTTTAGTACAACACGCAGAAATAAACTCCGCGGTTGTGAGAAATTTCTTTATGCTCTCCACTCCGCCGACTCACTCCGCTCTGCCTATAGTGCCTACTGCTCTCGCTGGCCTTCAATCCGTCTAGGGATATTCACTTCTATTCGATTAATCTCATTTACTCGATATTTGCCATACAATATATCGGATTCGTTCCATGTTTTGACAAATAATAATATTTCCATTCGATATATTTATAAAAACATCGGATCAATTAAAAAACTAACATTAGTTGATAATTGCAAAAAATAAACGAATAATTTTTAACATTACTCAAATGATATCAATTGACTGTGTAATATCTGCCTGACTGAATACTTGAATAGTAATTTCTTCAATTCAATATAAGACGTAATCTGTGGCTGTGCCCTCTATCTCTATGGGTTTGTTTTGTTTCTTTATTTATTTGGCAAAATTCCACACTTTGTTAACAACAAAAAGAATAAATAAATAAAGGAGTCTGCAATATTCGGATAATTTTTTATTATTGTATTATTTGGTTTTTTTTGTAGGTATTACTAAATACATATGATCAATGATTTATGACGCATTTTGTTTACATATTTCGTGTCCATATTTTTGAGAACATGACAAATTATTTTTACATATTATTTAGGTTACTATTTTTCATGACACATAAAAAACCTAATTAAATGTTCTAAATTCAAACTCAAATGTACGTCAAAATGAAACTACCATCGCTTCGGAAAATGTTTCGCCATAGAAAGAAGCCGCGAAAGAAACTCCATAAATGAACTACTGCATCTTTTAAGATAGCACTTATGTTAAAATATAAATCATAATTTTAAGCCTTAGAACTATAGCAACTCATTTCCAAACGTCTATGTCTTGTATGTAAACTGCATTTCACTAATAGGCTTTTTGATATAATCGAACCGTAACGAATTTCTTGAACTTATAAATTGCTAGTTCCATTACCTTTATAGCCCATATTTCCCATGATTTTCCAAAAAAGTTATTGCCTGCAGCGTTTTTTGTAATGATTATTGTTCTTTTTAAATCTGAACAACCTAAAAATAACAGTTACATCCGTACATTTACTCATAGTACTCTTATAGTTGATTAGAACTTCAGTATGTAAAAAAATATGTTTGTAATAGAAGTATTTATTTGTAGTGTTTGTTCATTGATTCACTGGCAAAGACTGGAAAATTATAACATTAAACAATTTTTAATGGAAAGTATTCGATATTGAAAAAGTATCGATGTTTTCAAACGATGTATCGATAAACTTTGATATTTTATATCGAATATAAATATCGATATACTTTGTAAGTGAGCACCCCTACTTAGATCCGGAGAGAAAATACACCATAGACAAGGGCGGACTTGTGTCTCAGATTACCTATCAAAAGATGCAGTAAAATCTATTGCAGTGTTATTATTATGGACCCTCAACACCAGAACCCCGGCGAACCGCCCACATATACCATCTATTAAATCTGAAGTTAATTGGTGTAAACAAAAATGATAAACGGAATAGAAATTTTGTATAGACTTTATGTTACTATTGGCATAAAAATTAATGATAGAAGATTGATTAAGATATATAAAGCAAGACGATAAACTAAAAGATATCGTCTTTTTAATAGTATGAAACTCATTTTATTTGCCAAATATTAAGTATTTCTTAACTATTTGATATCTGTAATATAATGTAACTATTTGTCATTTCAAATAAAGATTTTATGAAATTTTAAACCGCAGCAAGCAAATATTCTTCATTTTACTTATTTTCAGTCTCAAAGGAATCAACTTTAAAGCAAAGGGAAGCATTATTGGTCATGAAAATGTGACATAACTGCCCATTGCCAAATCAATTCTAAAATAAAAAGGCTTTAAATGAAATATCAGAATTTATCGGCATAAAAATAAACAATTTAATGGTAAATATTAATCAAAATATGACACTGTCACCGGTTCTGTCTCCATCAGTCTCTAGGAGATGGTAGCCGTCAGTAAATATTAGTCACAATTTATTAGTTTTTTTCTAATATTTAATTATGGCTTACCGCAGGTTTTGCTTTAATATAGACTTGACGAAGAAAAAGTGAGTTATATTATTGAATTTTTGTATGTAATAGGAATAACAAAGGAATGCTTCATGTGTCAGCGTATACCTGCCGTTAAGTTTTCATATTATTCAACATTCAATGTTTGTAATTGTGGGTATTTTAAATGGCACATATTTATTTATACGTTATTTTTTGTATCCGTATCCGAAGGTATAAATTAAACTACAATACATCAATTGTTCTTCTTTTCCTTAAGTACGCTTTTGTCGTTTTCTTTTTTTTCATCGCTTTTGTCTCTGGCCCTCCATGCCAGCACACTAAACATGACCGATAAGAGAGCCAGCAAAGCGCTAGTGCGACCAACGAGCAGAACGAATGAGTTATTCTGGAGATGGCAGCGCTCGTCCTCAAACCATAGACAAGTATTTTCTGTAAAGAATGTATGAATTAGAAAACAGATCACATTTATAAAAACATTTCGATTTATTTAAATTGATGCCTGTTCCATATTCAAAATCGGTTTTCTTTTTGTTAATAGAAGCGGCTAATATAGATATTCCAGTCAAATAATGTTTTGTGATAGTTAAAGTATAAATGCAAATAAAGCAAAAAAAGCAAAACCAAAAAATAGAGTTAAATGTAACTACAAAGTAATTCTAATTAATCATAGTTCTCTTAAGAAATTCCATATTTTTATTCTACTTTCTGATTCAACCCAGAAAATATTATAGTTAAACATGTGCATTACCTCGTATAACAAAATATATCACATGTGCTATAAGGAACGTGCATATTGCCACAAAGGAGTTGGCTATACCCAATGCGATCGACCTGTCTCTAGGATCAGCTGCTCGTAATATCTGAACACCTTGACCCTGCAGCGACACAGCTGTGAAAGAAAGTAAATAACAGTTAAAAGAATACATTGAATATGAAATAAGTACAAATAAAACTATTAATAAAACACTAAAAATATTTGATAATATCGTATTTGAGAATATCAAGTGACACTTCTTACTGATTATAGGTTAATGGAGACATTTTTGCTAAGTATATTTCTATGAAAATATTATGTTTACCATGGAGAAAAGATTTAATTAATTAAAGGAAACACTTAATTCAAAAGTCCGGAATCACGCTGGCGATTTTCTTAACATACAATTGAAATATACAGTGCGGGGTGGTTAAAGATTATTTAATGAATTCTCAAAAAGAAACAATCCATGTCTTATTGATGAGGTTTTAACAACAGCTTTGTCTCTCTATTCTTAAGTTTTATTTTTTCAATCTGTAATTTGTAATTCTATTTGTAAAATTTTGTACAATCATATTACAAACCGCGTATAGGTCCTACGCGTCATGTAACAGAAAAAAAAACCAAATTATTTAAAAGCAAACTATTGTCAACCATTGCAATTCCGAAATAACGCTTGAAGATCCGATATAACGATTGAGATCCGAAATAATATTTTCGCTCCGTTAGCCAAGAACTTTCATTTTATAAATACACATGTTCACGGATTATAAATTGTTTTTTAATTTGGCGTTAAGTGACAGATGTCAACTTTGAGTAATACTTACTGGTCAAAATGGCGACAATTAAAAAGAATATCAAATGAATTTGGTAGCTAGCCGAGCATGCCACGTCACTGCAGGCTCCGATTGTTGCGATGGCGAACGCTGAAGTGGACGAGCAAGAACAGTTTGCAAATACCCTGGAAACAAAGTTTTACTTGACAATCCGGTGACGAACTGCCAACTCAGTAATATCTCCGGGAAGTAGCAATGCATGAATAAATTGACTTTTTCTCGACATAGTGCTAAAGATGAATCTAGAAATCAATTATTTTTATTCGGTTACAAAACAATGTTAAACTTACAAATCAAAACAAAATATTCCTGCGTTCAGTCTACTTTTCAAATGAAACCGTTGCCTGGCAAAAAGTAAGTTAATTAAAGCAGTGTACTTTTTGTCATTGCAGATCATATACTGAGAGCATACATTGAATTGAAGTTAACACATTCAACATCACAGCTCTTCGCACCGCTTACGAAGCTGCCTAAAAGCGGCCAGGGAATGTAACTGTGGCTAGACAGAACGCGCTATACTGCAATCTGCGAGCGTTGGATGTGGACGCCTCTTACGATACCAGTCGGTACGAGGTCGGGGAATGTATTCTTACTCCTTCCCGACTTGGAAGCATCAGTTTTGAACGCGTCATGGACGCCGACGGATGAAAAGATACATTAGTTTTAATAAAAAAAAACATTTTAAAAACCTAAAATTAATTACTGATGTGGTATCTGTCGGTACAAAGCTTTCCTCACCTATCCAAAGGAAAGACTTCAAATAGTGTTCCTGTTAATTTGTACGAAAATCGAAGTGGTTTGATAGTTCGTGTGATATATTCTTACCTCAACCCTTGCATATCCTCTATATGTGTGCATCCAGCCTCCCTGGCAGAGAGGAACGTGACCATGGAGCTTGGCACGCACACGGGGAAGAATTCTTTCCATCTAGGAATACAGCTGCAAAAATCCTCTTACCATAAAATATATTGATGATGCGACTGTGACATGGGTTAGTAATAGGTCCACTGTGCAAAACATACTGGATTTGAGTCTTTACGTATGCTGAATGGTTCTCTACTATTTTTTGTGTGAGATATGATATATAAACAAATCTTTGTGCTCTTTTACAATTTTACTAAAACCTATGTTGCTTGAAACGAAAGCCTCTCAAAAGTCGAAAGCTACTCGGACAATATAATGTAGCCGCGCACATTCGATTAATATAATTGTTAGTGGTAGATAAATTTAACTCACAATTTGAGACCACAATCAACAATGTCGTATGTGTCGTCCTTTAAACCTATCACAAACCCTTTCGGACAGTCCTCGGTGTTGACCATGACGTAGTACACGGCGCTGGCCAACCCACCCATAACGATCGCTCTGTTGCTGGCCGTACTTCGCAGTTCGTCTCTTGCAATTGGCGGGTAGAAACACCCTGCTGAATACTGCAATAACATTGTTATAAAATACTACCTGCGTTCGCGATTTCGTCCGCGTGGAATTCTAAAATGAATGTAGCTCCTTATTACATCAGCTATCTGCCAGTGAAAGTCCCGTCAAAATCGGTCCAGCCGTTTACATATGTTTACATTACATATTTTTTAATTACCGCCGGATTACATATTTTTTATGCTATATCAACGTAGAAAAAACTAAATGCTTGAAGTAATATCTAATGTTCGTATCAGAGCATATTTATACCGAAGGAGTACAGAACTTGAAACACTATTTGTATGCTACCTGTGTACGTACTTACCAAAACTATTATAATGATAAAGATGTAACGGTAATAGTCTGTGACGTCCCTTGGATCTCGTGTAGGATCCACGTGATATTTGGTCTGAAACATTCAACGTCAAACTATGATATGATAACAATCAGTTGACTGATTTTGTAGGCTCAAAAAATATACTTAGCACAGCATGAGAGGTGTTCTAAATATAATGAAATCGAATACGGATTAGACGGTTGAGTATCATACGGACGTCCTATTGGAATGTCAATAATTATGAGGAAATTACAAAGAGTTTGTTATAATGATGGATATGTAACAGGTATATTTAGTTGGAACATAAATCAAGAGTATGAAGAAGCGTGCGCCTGTATTTGAACCCGGGCCGCTGGAGTGAGAGGCTGCATTTCAAATCACTAGGCCGTCACTGCAAGCTTAGCATATTACCTTGATGATGTCATAGCGGTGCAAGGCGAAGCCCCACAGCGCAGCGGCCGTAAGCCCCATCGCAATCATTTGGTACACGATTAACTTGTTTGCGAACACACGACTAAGACTGGACCGGAAGTCTGAAAAGTACAACGTGCTACTTATTGCCCGATGTTAACTACATTTATTATTTGCTACCGGCACTATTCACTACCTCTTTCTGTTTGCTGAATTTCCAATTTGTCAGGTTGCCCATCATTCTCCGTTTTATCTTTTATATTGTCCGGTTCGCAGGTGCTTACTTCGCCACCGAGTTGATCTTCCTCGGTTATCTTGTCAACGTCTATGTTCTCTATGATATCTTTTGTATCTGCTCTATCTAATATCTCATTTCCGCTAGTTCTCGTCGCTCTTGGTACAGTTGTACACATTTGGATCAAGATAATCAGCAACCCCATAATAGGCCATTGAACGAGTGAACCTTTGGTTTCATTAATTCCTTCAGGGATTATTTTATCAGCTAGTAAAAGTGGCAAAACGCGTGCTAACGTTAAAATACCTGAAACGAAGTTACCCAAATTTTCTGAAAGCTTGGTACAGGATATGAAATATTGCATTAAAATATTCAGTACAATTTGGGCGAAAAATATAAGATTAACAAATAATATACTCATTACTCTATTCATACGTCTCGTTACTCAAAATTAACATGGCATAGACAAAATTGAATTTTTCTTATTAAGTTAAGAGCGCTGTGTTTGACAAATAACTAATTTGCATTGATTATCATACTGTATAATGATTTAACTGTATTTTTTTTCATACCGCGTAGTTCGTGTCTTTTTGAATAGACCTCGTATTCTAACTCGTACTTGTAAGGCATAGCACGGACTTGCCGCTGCGGATGTGTCCCGTGTGGATGCCGATATTGTCAAACTCACCAAAATGCAAACTAAGTTTATCCGGATTTACTTCATCTATCTGAGCTGTTCCGTGGGTCAAGGCCGCCACTCTAGTCAATGCTAGCACAACACCAGACGCTGATAGTATGAACAGTCTCAATAATGAGTCCGATGTATAACCAGAAAAGCTGTAGCTTCTGGAACAATTATCTGCAACATAGAAGTCGTCCAAAGTCAAATATAACGCAAAGTGGATATCCACTATACATATACACGTATATATATACGTCAATATTATATAAAACCAATTTTTATATTTTAACATTATTACATTGTCACGCCAGGTTCCTCTCGGGGTAGGCAGAGAGCACTGAGCACCAAATACTTTATTTATTTCTACTCTTACAGAACTGAACTGTTTCTTCTAAATTAATCATATAGTAGGAGAGAGCTGGTACCAATTTTTGAGTAGGTACCTATTTGAGGCAATCTGAAAACTTTTTTTTTTTTTAACGTGGGGAAATCCGTCATGGATACCACTGCGCCACGGGGAGACGCAGATGGTTATGCCGGAC
>DWDU01000090.1:0-24988 GCA_018245575.1 Jemadia suekentonmiller | reverse complement strand
ATGAAAAAAAAATTAATTTTTGTCCCCAAATGGAAACTCATGCACCGTTTTCTAATCCAGGTTTCCTTTTGACGGGCCAGGTCGCGTGGTGGCGCACGCGTTCCCGCCGCCGCACGGCAGCATGCACTTCGACGACGACGAGCAGTGGGGCGAGAGCCCCGACGAGGACAACGAGGACGTCACCGACTTCTTCGCAGTCGCCGTGCACGAGATCGGCCACGCGCTCGGCCTGTCGCACTCGAACGTGAAGGCCTCCGTCATGTATCCATATTACCAAGTGCCGGTGGAGAAGCTCCATCTTGACGATATATTAGGCATGCAGGAGTTGTACCGTGAGTTCTCCCCGCTTTTTAACACTATATCCATATCTTTTAACAAAAATGCAATGAGAAACTATGACCACGAGAAGACGTTTGGAAAATAACGTGACAAATTGGTCCATGATATTGTAAATTTCGCTAGTTTCTTTTTGTTCCATTGATTTACAGTGAAAGAAGATCTGCCTCAAGAACCGGAGGAAGTGTACGTTCAAAGCCAAAAAACAGAGAGTCCTGCGTTTTCGCATCCGTCCCTGGTCCCTCACTACACGAAGCAGGTGAGCACCGAGAGCGACTCCGACGTGGACGACGACGAGATACCGGACCTGTGCTTCACCAACTACGACACCATACAGGTCATCCAGGGCAAGATATACGTGTTCGAGGAGGAGGTGAGGCGGCCAATTCAGCATTTTTATAAATTACTCACATGTATACATAGTATATATTCACTGAATTAATTGTTAACGATAGTCAGATCGGTCCACTGTCGTTTCCAGTGGATGTGGGTGCTCAGTAAACGGAACCAAATAGACGAGGGCTACCCGCGACAGTTTCACGAGGTGTTCAAGGGGCTGCCGCCTTACATCACGTCGATCAAAACCATCTACGAGAAACGCAATGGACACATCGTAATATTTTACGGTATGTGCATGTATAACATGGATTTATTGAGATGAAGCATGCTGATTGTCCGCGCCGGGGCGGCGTACGAAGACACTCCGCGACCCGCGCTGGGCGTCGGGGTATCGTAAGAGGCGATTAATCCCGACACTGACTGTGGAGCTATGTGACGAGGCCTATGTATCGAGGCCTATGTGGCCAGGTGCGTGCGTGGTGGAAGGGCCTATGCGGTGGTGGTAGCATATATAAAAGGCCCAACAGTGGAGTTCTATGAGCGGAAATGATGTTGCAAATGACTGTTAAACGCCGTTGAACGCACACTAATTTCCGTTTTTTCTACAATTCTTATTTTAACATAGGTGTGTATTGTCGCGCTGAATGGTCATCATTTGCAATGTAAAATATTTCTCCAGGCAGAAACTATTGGGAGTTCAGCGCGCGGTTCCGTCTGATGAAGCGCGGCAGGATATCGGAGTACCGCATCCCGCCGCAGGTGTCGGAGCTCACCACGGCCTTCGTGTCCAACTACAACAACAAGACCTACCTCATCGAGTACGAGCGCTTCTGGCGGTTCGACGAGGCCACGTGGACCATGGACCGCGGCTACCCGAAGGAAATGTCCGCGTGGCGCAACGTGCCCTATCCCGTCGACGCTGCTATTATATGGCAGGGAGGTAACGTCAAGTGAACGTATTGTATATACCTATGTTTTATGCGCATGTTAATAGATACAGGTGCAGAGAGAGGCGGAGGCTCACTAAACAGGTCAGATACTGGTCGATGAGCTCTCCTTCAGAACCGGCACAGCATTAGAAATTCCTCTGGTGTGGCAAATGTTCATAGACGACGGTGACCGCTTACCATCAGGAGGCCCGTCTACCTTTTTGCTGGCCTTAATTTATATAAAAAAAAAAATGTTTGTGCAGACACGTTCTTCTTCCGCGGCCCGCGCTTCTGGCGCTTCGACAACGAGCTGATCCGCGCGCACGAGTACTACCCGCTGCCCACGGCGCAGATCTGGTTCCACTGCGCCGAGTCCCCGGAGATGATGCGCTACACCACCAACGAGGAGATCTGAGTGCATCCATTCATGTTATACTTTAGCGTAGATAAATAAAAACTTTTTATTTTTATATTTGTTGTTTTGACTTCAATATTACAAAATGTAATTCGGTGTATAAATCTACTATAAGCGTACCAGCATCATGGACTGTCTTATGAGCATGAGGACGAAGATTTAGTTCATACTGTAAATGATTAATTAAAAGTTGCAACAACTCGACCTAGCAACTGTTAGGTAGATATGTTCAAGGTGTAATAGCCTCATAGCGTTGCTGTGCAGTGACCGCCTACATCCCGACTTTCTTTTATTTCGAAAGTATCTGATTTTTATATTTCTAATCTGTAACATTTACCCATTTACCAATCCGATAGTCAAAATATTTAATTACAAGTCGTTACAATCCAAGTAGTATGAGTACTGATATCTGCATGTTCGCCCAAAAGTTTCCATCACGAAAATTAAATTCAAAAGACCATCGAATTACCAGCCAAATTCAGTTTACAAATCAATTGAGTTGAGGTCTGTAAGAAACTAAACCAATTTTATAACATCATAGTTTCTACTCATACAGTATACTACGCACAGTCAATCGAGTCTGTAAGGATAGATTTTAAATCAATCAATCAATCAATTTTTGGCACTTGATGCTCTCTGGCACCACCACGCTATCAGTTAGCGAGATGATATAGTAATAAAAATAAAACAAACATAAAAATATATCTCTTTATTCAAGAATAAGATCACAATTACAAACAAAAACGGCTAAGATAACGTGACGCTGGAGGCCGCGGGCGGCGTGGGAGCGAGACAACATAATACTGAGCCGACACTTGATCGGCAAGGACGAGGAATATTAGTCAATACGTAGTTTCAGTTGCTTTTCCATCAATATTTTTTGATGAAAAATATAAAACAAAGTTAAGCTCAATTGACAAAATCCTTTTTTTATACAATATATTCTAAGAATTTTAGATTTTTTAATTCACGTGTCTTCTTGTAAACATCATCAATTTGGTCAAAAAATCATTCGGAATGATAATAATTGAATGTATTCTACAATAATGTTACAAGCCGACGGCTAATTATAATTATAATATCATCAATGATAATAATAGAAATTCTATAAGTCTCAATTTAATTATTAATTTGTTCTTAAATATAAATCTGTTAACTATTATATTTACTCAAACTGGGATTTCTTTGTACTATACACAGAATGAAACAATGAAAAAGGAATAATACTATGCCAAAACTTGCTCACAAATGTCAAATAAATTCATTATCTGTGACATGTCGTTAGTTCGTAAGTGACATTCTTTTCTTCAACGGCTGACAAATGAGTGCACGGACCAGCCAGTTTTCTTTTTTTTTTCCAAATTCTGATGTAATAAGCGACATTGAGTATATAGAATCATATAACTGTGGATAACACGAATGAGCGAAGTTTTGGTTACATCTGGGAGCGTTGCTTAGCATCATCAAGATAATATAAAACAGTAGGTACCTACATAATGCAAAAAAATATACTCGTGTATACACTTTCTTTACAATTTCAGTATTTTTAGTGTTTACAACCATGACAAGGTAGAATACAGTTGATTTGGGTAATGGCATCAAGTACTGAATACATAACAGTCTTCACTAAAAATGTTTCCTTTAAGTAGGTGGTTATCCTTTTCAAAATAGATTATTTCGTTGTGGAATAGAACGCAGCCCTATACGTCTTTATATCCCTAAGACTATTTGTTGTGAAAGATAACAATAACAATAGTTTTCAATCTGTGGATACAGCACCCATTAATCAATTTACTGATGAAAATTACCTGCAAACTTTATAATCTGTATGATAGCATTATTTCCAAGACAAGATACATTGAAACAATCTTCAGCTAACACCTAAAACCAATACGGAACATAAAATATTAATATATCTCAACACATCATTTATAAACATGTAGACAGATATAATGAACACTAAGAACGCTCCCATATTGTGCCCGTAACTGAGTGGAGGTGTGTTGTGTCTAACTGCAGCATGAAGCAGGGTTGGGATCCTTGCCCGAGCGCTTGGTGATGTTGAGGCGGGTGAACTCCTCGGCCACTGTGGGGTGGATGCCCACTGTGTTCCTCAGCTGTTCCATTGTTATTCCACACCTGGAGAAGAAAAACATAGGAGTATAATTTATATTAGTGGTAATATTGATTCACATATTCACAACTGTCCACTAAAAAGTGATAGTATTATAACTTTCTTATAAAGAAAGAAGAGAAGTAGGTAGTGGGTATTGACTAGTATTTTAAATTTAAAACTGTACTGTATGAAGTACCATAAGATATTTTATTAAATTAATTTTTCGTAATACACTTGAAGAAAACAACAGCTAATTAATGCTACTAGCAAAACAAAAACTTACTGCCTGAAAATGTTAACTCATGATTCAGCAAAAAAAAGTCTACCATTTCAATGACAATGTAGTATACAAAAAAATCTCAGTCATAATACAAGGATGTAATATTTGATAATAGTCAATTGCTTAAATTAAATTAAATCAACATAAATCCACATGAACACTCCAAAAATCGTGTTAATGAGGCACTTCATAATCAGCAAGTACAAATATTAGTTTTTGATTAATTGGAGAGAATGTAAATGCAATAATTAGATCATTCGGTGACAATCCAAAGTTACTGACATTTTAAATGATGATGTTAATCATTTGTTTCCTGACAACATGATGTGGAGCACTCACTTGATGGCGGCCGCAAAGCCCTGTATGACCTCCCCGGCCACGGGGCCCACGAAGTGCAGCCCCAGGATGGTCTGCGGCTCGGCCCGCATGGCCACCGCCTTCAGGTAGCAGTTCTTGATGTTGCGCTGCGGGATGAAGAACTCCGTGGGCTTGTAGTACGCGTGGTACACCTCGAGCGCGTCCTCGCCGTACCTGCGTTGTGTGCTTACCTTAGTAATATTGATCCAAACAAATTCTAATTTACAATTTAAATAATGTATTGACCAATATTCACTTTAGTGACCAATAAAAGCACTGTTTGTATCAACATAAATACTAATTACATATATATACATAATTTTTGATAATGGTGAGCAGAAACTATGTTTTTTTACCTACGAAAGCTTTTTATTCCAAGTTTCGCCAATGTCATAACATATGCTCGTGAATTAAAGCCTTTGGACCTGATCTACTTATGGGACATCACTGCATTGATCGAAGCACATCACCTAGGATTGCCTACTCCGATTTTAGCGTTTACATTAGCCTTGATAAATCTCTTTTAAATTGCACTGTCATTCACTAAGTCTCCACTGTAATGTGAGTATCGAATATCGCTGTCCCGATGAGCAAGCGCAGGTGCGCATCGCGACAGTCTCTCCTTCCATACGTAACAGAACTAACGCGTAATGTTTATAATGTGCTAAACGTATATAAATAAACTATTTGGTTCGTGATATGGTTTTATAATTGACTCCACCCTGTCCACACTACACCACGATCAAACAATCCCCTGCTACAATTAACACTAATGATGCAAACACCGGACACATAGTATGCCGATGGACTATAATTTCTACATACTATTGTTACAAATTAGTGACTTTTATATTATTAAGATGTTATTACTAAATGTTACAAATATAATAATAATCGTCTCAAAACTCCCTGGAGTTTTTGGTTTAATCCTTATAATACAGAGAGACAGTTTAAACTTAAAATTTCTCAGAGCAAGGAAGCAGAACAAATTTAATATATTATAATTATGTATTTATTTTGAACTGAAAGAGTCTGTACATATATGAAAAAAAATGCCCAGCCAGGTTGGTAATAAAACTAATCTCTCTATTGGCTTTTACATACCATTTTAGCTCATTGTCATGGTCTACAATTTTAATCTATGTTGGCCATAAAATCATTCAAGTAAATCTATCTAATATCGAAAGTACTGAATGCTGGACTTGTTTGAGAAATGACTTTTATCAGGCCAGTCGCTACGGCAAACGTTTGATTACTTAATAGACATAATTGTTTATTATCTGGTCATGTAAGGTCCCTTTCGCGGTAGACAAGTAGTGTCACCAGAGGCACGGTGGAGAGCGCGGCGCACCTGTGCACGAAGGCCTCCTCGCTGAGCCCCACGCAGCCGTACTCGAGCGGCGTGAACACGGTGGTGGCCACGTTGGCGTAGTCCATGCGCTGCGCGGCGGCGGCCAGCGCGCGGCGCGCCAGCAGCCGGCCCGCCGCGACGGCCACGGGCGTGAGCTCGGGCCGGCCCTCCAGCACGTCGCCCACCGCGTAGATGTGCGCCACGTTGGTCTGCTCCTGCTCCGCCACGATCTTGCCCGTCGCCGACACCGTCTGCGGACCGCCGTTGTCTCCTCAGTACGTAGATGAGATCCACGTATAGACATCTTTAACTATTTGATTGCCTGTCCCGTTGGTCGTGTCGGTTGCGAGTGCGACTGCCGATCGAGAGATCCTGGGTTTAAATCCCAGATTGAGCACTATCGGATTTTTCTAATTTAGATCTTGTACGAGTGGCTCAGTATCTAGATTTGTGACCGGCGTGTATGGCAATACTCATAACTTATTCCATAGTGGGCCGTTAACGTAACTGGTGAAATGTGGGACGATACCACACTCCTCTGTCTATCTCTTCGGGGATTACAGGGGTGACGTTACGCAACTATTTAACTCGTGGTCGATTGTGATTTGTAACGACGTGTAATTAATGATGAATGGTAAATTTAATTTAGCATTATTCCTTGTAACGGTGGGAGTCTCGTCTAGTAGTCAGCAGGGTTCAGGCTGCAGTCCGCCGAGCTGGGCGAAGGCTGTGTTGCAGGCGGGCGCCGCTGTCACGCTCCACTCACCGTGACGCCGGCCGCCCCGAGGTTGAGCGCCGCCGTGAGCGCGTAGCGGCCCGTCGCCATCAGCACGCTGTCGAACACGCCCTCGGCCCTGCCGCGCCACGCCGCGCCACGCGGTATTGACAGTTATATTTGACACATTTTAGTGGATAATTACCTAGACAGTTATACACATGTGTCTGTTGAGTCATAAAATTACGAGTCACCTTTCACTTGTGCATTCAGTTACACTATTTCCCGCCAAAACTAAGAACAGCAGGATCAACACAAGGCGTGCACCGCAGATACAGCTAGAATTTGGCACAAAAATACAAAGCTAACATTTTCAATTTCTATACAGACAAAGGGTGGAGATGTGTTCGAATACGGCGTATATAAGAAGTGATAAATGTAGAAGGAACACGTTAGATCTGTAAGGATACATTACGGCATTGGATGTTCTCTGAGTACTCTGTGAGGGAGCTGCCGTGACGATATAAACAAACTTACTGTTCTCCAGTCTCGGTGTTGGCCCAGCGAGCCTTGAGCTGCCCATTCTCCAGCTTCTCCACGGAGAGCGGCACGCAGCGGTGGTGGAACTTGACGCCCTTCTCCTCCATCTCGTTGGTGACCAAGCGCGCCATCTGCTGGTCGAAGCCGCGCAGCGGCACCGAGCGCACCAGCACGGTGGACGGGTAGCCCAAGGAGTTGAGGAAACCGGCGCATTCTAGGCCGATATCTGAAAATGAAAAATATACACTTCATCATAATTATGGTCGGTCTATTTCTGAAGGAAATAGAGGAAATCAAAACCTGCGCAATGTTGTTTCTTCTTGAATAACACTTAAGCAAAACTCAAAAGAGAGACGGCAACAGTAAGGAGCGGCGACTCACAGCCGGCGCCGACGACGAGCGTGGCGCCGGGCGGGCTGGCCAGGCTGAAGATGTCGTCGCTGCTGATGCAGTACTCGGCGCCGGGCACGTCCGGGTAGTGGGGCCGGCCGCCCACTGCGATCACGATGTTCTTCGCCGTCAGCTCCCTCTTGCTGCCGTTCTTCAGCGTAGCGACGATGGTGTGAGGGTCCTTGAACTCGCCGAGGCCGTTGATGTATTCAATTTTCTTGTCCCTGAGATCCACGCGCGTCACCCAGTTCACGGACTTGATGTGGTTCTGAACTGCCTCGGTCAACTTAGACCAATTGATTTTGACGGTGTCCAGCGAGGGCACCTCCCAGCCGTATGCGACGGCTTCCTGAAATGACGACGAGGTATTATAATAGTTCCGAGTTTAATAGGTCGTGTACCTGACTGTAACTAAGGGATACTAGATTATCTGCTGGGTTATTATTTGTACCTTACGTTTTAGGCCTCAGATGAAGTAGGACGTAGCAGAAGCCCAGAAGAGTCTAATCAAATTAAAAAGTCACTAAGTACTAGTTTGTCACCATAATAAAATTATATTCCGACATTTGGTTTCGTATGGGGCATCAGTCAAACAGGTTTTTTTTTAAATTTATCATTACTTTTTTAATATCTGTAAAACCAGATTGCAAAGCTGAACTGTCCCCTTTTGCCAATAAAACTACCTTCCAATGTCCTTTCTGTTTATATTTGTATATTGTGCAATATTTTTGACAATAAATTATATTTATTATCTGGTACGAGCATCCGAGCGTCGTACTCTCCCCAAAGGTGTGTTGTCGTTGGATAAATTGTTGCATGTAAAAATTTGTATGAACAAAATATATTATCATAATCACTCAGTGAACGGTAACCTCGAAATAGTAGATACATTTCAAAGCATAAAGAAATCCATTATGATTCAGTGAGCATGCTTCGCGGATGTCAAGATAGTGATACCAACATTAATATATCTAACAGACATATTTATGTATATACAATAACCAATACGATGTGACGTCACCAAAGCAAGATACGAGTGTTAATGCACCAATTTCGAACCGTTCAAGCACCGTTTCTAATCTCGATCACGACGAGGTGGCATTTCTTTAAAATTGAACATCGATAATCGTATCTAGAGCGATAAAAAACTAATTGCAAGTCTAGCGTCTAGCGGTATATCAGACGACAGATTAATTGATTAATAACTAACGTATTATTAAAAACGGACGACCAAATCATAACTACAAAATATAAAAGATTATATATGTATGTGTTCATACATACTATATAATAATTTGTCAATCAGCGAATAAGATGACAATGATACAAAAATAATATCACACTTGTAATCCCTGAAGAGCTCGGCAGAGGAGTGCAGTACACGTTCACGTCCTATCATGGAATAGGTGGCGAGCTTATTGCCACACACGGGACATATGATAAATCCAGACTCCGAGTCACTGCTAGAAATTTCATGTTGGAAAAATCCAATAGTACCTTACGCGGGATTCGAACCCAGGACCTCTCTTCCAGTAGGCGCGCTTGCAATCTAAAAACGCGGCAGTCAAATGAATAAAGCTGATGATGAATGATAATAAAGCTGACAAAGTAATGATAAATGGCGCCAGTACAGACAGCGTTTATCATTAATTAGAAGGACAAGGGACACGTGCGACAAACGTGCGACAGTCTAATCAACACACTACGTAGGCAGGACTAATGTGCAAGTGAAAAATTCAATTACAACACGCAGAAATCGACTGCGCAGTTGTGTTGACTTTCCCCTCCTGCCGTTTAATATCTACAGTATGGAACTCCCCTCGACCCTAAGCTAATCTTTACGCGCGTGTCAGATCTTTTCAAACTAAAGTAAATCCAAAAATATAATAAAATTCAACGTTATTGCTTTTTATGCAGTTGGTACGTTTGCTAACACTAGTAACTGCTATTACGTCACCATAACAAGGTGCCCGTGCCCAGTTAACTTCTGCGAGTTACGTCACACTGTACACTCCAAGCGTGTCTACACAGACAGGGTGAGATGCAGCCCACTCTACACTAGCGGGTTGCTCCCATGTTTGCGTACATTCATTATTTTCACCCCTCCGCTCTATACTGTACGCTGCTGTACACCTTAACAGGTGGACTGAATTTTCAAAAGCGGCATTGACGCAGCGCGCAAGTCGCAGACGACACATACGCCGCGTCACGTGACACCAACGCGCGTTTCATTTCTCATCCACTTTGGGTAGCGCGTGGCCATGTCATTGTTAGCGCGGTCTCATGTTCTCAAAAGCAAACAAGCTATTCTCGTGTAATAACAGCATCTTGAAACAACTGTCTCACACGCGCAGCCATCAAATACCAAACTAGTTAAAAATCTGTACCGTGACGCCCAGGAATATAAACATTCATAATTAACGCATAACAGACAGCGTGCCATTGTGAACAAAAGTGACCAATTTTAAGGAACTTTTTAGAGCAACAAGTACTGAAATATGCACTCAACTAGGTATTACAACTGAAATGCAAGAGCTACAACATGCTACATATAACTAAGGGTATACAGTAAATAAGCAACATTGCAATATAATACCGGTACAAGGCATACGTGACGGAATACAGAAACAATCATATGGACTGTTATAATCTCGTCTGACTCATATGTGAATAATTACTCGTAGTTCTCAGGTGTTCCATTAAAGGCAATATTGAAACCATTTTTCTGCGTAATACATTCACGAGGACTAAAGAAAAGGTTAGATATACAAGAGTGATGATCGTAGGAGAAGCATCTCTGATTTGTATACTTTGAGGTAATTGGCATTCAGTGCTCTCAGCCTACCGTGTAAGACATTTGGTGTGACAATATAAAAGATAAAGAATAAATGATGATATAATAGACGCATAAAATTAAAAGGAAATCATTAACATCGCTTTGGATATAACTAAGTCCAAAACTACATTATAGCATTGGAAAAAGTTAAATTAATCATTTGTCTCACTTTAAATCAATAAGGCAATCGTGTCGCTTGATATATTTTTAATTATCCGAAATTCTCGTGATAATCTCCGCTTCAAATGGAATCAAAACGCGTATCCATTCCTGTATGGAATGGAACACTCTCTTTCGTCTCTTATTTACTGTGAATTTCAAATCAGTTCCGTATTCTCCTATGAGCGTATGTAACAACTGTTCATGTTTCCAAAGCCGATACAAAAGACAATTTGCCCACAGTGATTAACTTAGTGACCTCGACATTCCATTCAGTATGATAACCTTTGCTGCAATAAATAGACCGTACACTCATGATTAAGCTAATGCACAAAAAATATAACTGATAAACTAAAAAAAGCCAACTTTTATACAGACGCTACAAAACGTATGTTTGAAAGGGAAGATGGAAGTTTGGAAGATGTTTGGAGCAAAATTAAACCTCTAACGAACGATTCGCCGGCTCATCTCGTCCACTAGCGCCGGCGGTCGCACGTCAACGAGCGCAGCACTGGAGCGTGCGCTTGCAAATGCAGCGGCAGAAATAGCAAAGCCTTGGCACACATCATGCAAAACTGATTAAACGTTTTCACATTTCTCCCAACTCGCGCTTTGCCCGCGGGCTCACTACGATTTTAAACATTCTCCTTAAAAGAGAAATCTCACGTCCAACAATGGAACGATATAAGGGTTGATGCTGACGGTGGTAACCATGATCAACATTTTGAGAACCAACCAACCAAACAACCCCGCTTAGTGTCCGCGTGGACTACTATGATTTTGACCTTTAAATCGGAGTCCAGTTTCAAACAGTGGATTAATATCCGTCTCAACAATCAATTTTACTTCCCCGCCAAATGCTGTTCCCAGCTCAGGACACAACAAATCCACTGCAAACATTGCTCGCAGCCAAGACACTGTCGGTTTAATATATGGAAGTAACAAATAATTGTATGGGACAGCTCATATCGTGCGCTACGGTAACCAGACGCTTCATAAACATAATGTAACTGAATATCTAAGCACACTACTCGTCACACAAATATGAGCCCTGCGAATATTATAATATTCAAATATACGTATGTAATTATTTTAAAAGATGCAGTAGCACACCTATGGAGTTTCTTTCGCTGCTTGTTTTCCATAGCGAGGCATTTTCCGAAGCGATAGTAGTTTCGTTTAGACGTGCAAAAAGTGTTCTAATGAACCAATTTTGAATAAATGACATTTGAAATTAAATTTGAACTGAACCTACAATAATCATCGAAGTCATTAACCGCTGCGTCAACGTGGAAGACAAGTAAACTTTTGCTTCTTGTCTGACATTTGTCCGTTAACACACTCATTAGGCAACTGGTGTCGCCAGATTTATTATACATTCATCAAAATATTACAGGTTATTTCGATTTAGTTACTAAAATTGTTTAAACGCGAAACGTAACATCACACCTGTATCTCCCCGAAGTGGCAGGCAGAGTAGTGTAGTACACTAACACGTTTCACAAGTGACGTATATGTCACACCGTGGAATAGGGGGTAAGTCTTTTGCCATTCACCTCTGACTAATACGAATTTCAAGTTAAAAAACCTAAAAATAATAATTTTCAACGAAGTTATTAAAAATGGTAGGTATAACACATTTCGGCACATGTGAAGTGAATGCAATCTTATTTTATTTCATCTAGCAATACATAAACAATATTGGTAGTAACAGCCGAATATATTAATATAAATCTGTCTAATATTTGACGCTCTGCAGATTCTAAATACATCACAGACTTAATAAATTTAATGGCGGTGTGATACGGACGCTTTTTCTACCTAACCGATAGAGTTGTGTCAAATCGTAGTTATTATGAATGCACACAATCGATTCTATTCTATTTACGGCTTCACACACATACTATGACGTCATCGATGACGCAATCCAATATTGTCACAGCACTTCGTGTAATTAGAGCAGCTCGCGTATTTTCAATAAATATCCTATGCAATATGATACCGAAGTCAACAGACACCGTAAATTAGTTTTGTTTTGATTTTTTTACCCTACTAGTAGCAAGTATGTATATACTATATTACTATATGGACATACCAGAGTAGGCCGGTCCACCGCTACTTAAACCAAAGATGTCACCTCAGCCGCGGGTAACTGGTGGGTTTCAAAGGCAGAGAATTGTGAGCTATAACGATATTCTGGGAACGTAATGTCCAGCAGTTGTGCTTTGTGAGCGGAAGTAATGATAATCGCGCATACAGTGACTAGTTCTTGTTCGCACGGTTATTGTCTGCCACGCGTCATGGAGGCATCCAATGTTGCGGCTTAATAGGAAACAGGGCAAAGTATATAAGGAAATTCGAAACCGATTAAAAGGAAACTACAAAAGCATCGATCACTGCAGCGCTGGCTGGTCGTGGGCTACCTAGGTACAGCTGCATGCCCTGGACGCCGAGCTCGCATGGCCAGCAGCGGAGTGAAACAGTCTGATGATGATTGATCACTGTTTTAACACTGTTGTAAGTTCGTCAAATCCATTTTGATACACTGGATTCAAAAGTTTGTGGTTGAATGTATCAAGCGCTTTTTACCTCACGGTCTTTCGTACCGGGTCGATTAACGTTATCGTTAACGCAAATCTAAGATGCCTCCTCCAAATTTCACGCACCTTCCATCCGTCCGTCCATCGCACACGTCCATGACGTTTCATGAGTTACTTCCTAGTATTTGTGGAGGTTCACATACTATAATCGACGCGGAACTGATCGAGTGAAACAAATATTGCATGGCCAATCCGCCTTTTTGCTCTGCCCGCGCCTCACTTGGGAGTCTCTTTGTGAAAACGATAAGATGACAAAGTATTCGACTATTGTTGTAAAATTTATAATATCGTTATTTAAAAGCCCGCAATCGAAAACTCGAAGGAAATTTGAATTTGAAATATGGACATTTGTATTCTGCGTATCATCAACGTAATATCACGCCTGTAATCCCCGAAGAGGTAGATAGAAGAGTGTATGCCACTCCTACGTTCCACAAGACACGTTTCTCTCTCACTATGGAATAGGTGGTAAGGCTATTGCCATACACCGGACATATGTCCACACTCCAAGCTATTATTAGATAATCTAGTTAGAAAAATCCAATGGTGCCCAAATCAAGATTTGAACCGCACCTCTCGACCGGCAGTCGTGCTTGCGACGAACACGACCAACTACATCGACATCGACTCCAAAAATAACAATATCTAATTGTACCTACATTATATAATCGTAATAATTTGACTTGAATTTGACTTATTTTTTTTTTACTTTTTAGTGTGCCTATATTAATTTATTTTAGAATAGTTTTTTTTGGAGTTAGTTTTTTCCTGTTAAAAATTTAGTTTATGTATATTCGATGCGCCGAATGTTTAATGTATAAATTCAAACTAGTAAATGAAGTAAAAGCGTCTCGCTAATACATTTACGTAATGAACGTTATTATATGAAATCGAAAAATATTCATCACAATTGTGTGTATGAGAGCATTGACGATAGAAGATGCCCAGACGGTCTGTATGATAAGGTATTTGGCACTATTATAGCTGTCTGTCTACTTCGTAATGGACCTGGCATGAGGGTGTAATAATAATGTTAACATCTACAAATATACAAAAGACAAAAACAAACATAAACCTCTTACGTAATCATTTAAATAGCCCAAGGGATATTGTTCAGGAACTGGATTGAAGGATAGGTTGGGTAGTATGCGTCCAAGTGATTAAGCACTTACCAGTCCCTACAACCAAAAACAAAGTATAATAAAGTGTCATGAAAAAGTATTACCATAATAAAAGAATTGAAAATCAAATTAAAGAAACATGCTATTAGGTATATGTGTTGGGAACAGTCAATAAGACATGATCAGATTACATGATGATAAATTGAATACTAGCTAGTAAACTAGTTAGCAAACTAGCTGTCACAGGTTATTTGTATTTAATATTGCAATGTTGCTTATTAAACTTTATTCAATTATTTAAAAAAATAAATTTGATGAAAACTTACATGTATGCTTTCACCGAGTATTGCTGCCTGATGCATCAGTTTCTTCGGTATGCACCCCACATTGACACATGTCCCACCGAGACCCCATTTCGTACCCTGGGGCGAAGGGGTCACGTAATCCAGTACTGCGACCTTAGCACCAAGATTCACAGCCTCCTTTGCACAGGCCAAGCCTCCCGACCCACCACCAATCACCGCCAAGTCATAGTCATATGATCCATCTATAATGTGCATTAGTACAATATTACTTGTAAAAACAGTGCAATATGAGTCATCACAGTCTGAACTGCATTCAAAGTTCAGTGGTTCAATATAAAAATTGTTATATATATTAGGAGACAAATATCAATTATGTTTACTGTAAGCAGTGTATGATTTTATGGATTCATGGCTAAAAGGGAAATATTTACGTAACATCACGCCAGTAATCCCCAAAGAGGTAGGCAGAGGAATGTAGAACATTCCCACATTTCACAGGTTACGTTTATGTCCCACTATGGAATGTGGTGAGAATGGAAATATTTACTTAATGCTATCTGCAACAATTGTATATAGCATAAATATTTCAGCTCATTCTTTGTTCTACATTGACACATTGTACACTTACTTGAAAAAATATTAATATATAAGTGGTTTATATAGATTAATTTGTGTGATGATGGATGAGGTGTTCTTGAATTAAATGTATGGTTTATAATTATTATACATGAAGTGTGTAAAGCATGGGATAAACTATGATTGTACATTGTAAATATTGCTTTATAACATTATTATGTATTAAATTGGCCAAGTGTGGGTTGGCAGACTTCACATGCCACAGATAACTTCTTTTTTTCGAGAACTTTAACATGTGCAGGTTTCCTCGCGATGTTTTCCTTCACCATAATAGTAAGTGATATTTAAACTTTTATTAACGTTATTTTAACGATATTTTAACGTTTTTAAGAGGTGTGCGCTAGGATTTGATCCCCGTCTCCCGGAGTGAGAGGTCTAATATCAAACCACTAGGCTATGACTACTAGTGGCCTTGTAGTGGCCATATATTCCCTACTAATAATAACTGAATTGATAGGCAACATTATTACATGTTTGTGTAAAATTCATATAACACTTGAATACAATAATGCATACATCACTGCTTAGAACCAGTCACAAGTGAAGACAGTAATTACTGCTGAGAATTAGACAAATTTATTATTTATCTACTTTTATACTTAACCCTTGGATAGACTAAGGATTAGAGGAATAATGGTTAATTAATTTTATTTACTGTGATGCACATAGAATCTATGCACTTTTTGAGTCAGAGCATTACTTAAATCACATATTTCGACTAACTAAGGAAACAATACGAAACATTTGTTATTAAAATTTTTCTTCATAAAAGTAACTTATTATGTTTAATTTTCATTGAATGGGGTTCATGAAAGGCGCCTACTCAAGCAGCAACTATATCTAATTAAGAACATACACTGCCCAACACTCCCTGGACATTGTGACTAATTCTTTCACCACAATGGCTGATCACTAACTATCAGCTATCGACTTGAAGAAGAAGATTTCCATTGAACAAAAACATACTACACTAGTTTTATAAAAAAAGTAATTTTGTTGTTATCAATAAATAAACAAATTCAATATTTTACTAAACAAGATGTGTTTCATTCACTCACAGAACATATTCTGCATTTTAATAGACAATTTAAATTTAGAACTATATTAACGGCAGGCTGTATCTGCATATTTTCACTTCTAAGGTTTAACCCATTACCTCCATTAAAAACAAAACATGTAAAATGCCAGTAATTTGTCATTATCAATTAATTATGTACAGGAATGTTACTAACTTATGATTTTAACCATAGCACTTTGCATTAACTTATCTGTCTTTTACAGTGCATTAAAAAGCCATGAAACTTAAGGGTAATACACAGCACAAGTTCCCAGCCAATTTAAACTATACCTGTCTCTACGACTAGAGGAGGAACTGTCTGGCTCTTAATGTTCTTACGGCAACAGATCCAACCTGACATCATGACCAATCAACACAAACTTAATCAGTACACTGTTTATCATACAATCAGTGATAAACTAAAAACGTGAACATGAGCTATAAATGTGACATATAATATTTGATAACATAAAAGTGTATCTCTCTCAGTAATATGAAATAAGTATTATAAGGAACAGAACAGTGAACTGTGAATAGACATGTCATATAGATAACAAAGATAATTAGAATGGAATCAGTGTTATTTTCAAATAGAAAGTGAAGGGATGAAAATAGAGATATTTAATTGATAAAAAAAACTGAATAATAAATGATGTAGTGCAACATTGCGCAAGGATTATATGCTTCTTATTCAAATGTCGAACCGCTTATTATAAATTAATATTGATGCGTAATGGGGACATGTATTAAATGTTTTCAACACAACAATACTGAACATATACATTTTAATTAAAATACAAACCACAATTATACTTAGTTTAAATGAAAACAATGATTATTTACACCTATAACTAAGATAAGCTGTTGGTTAGGTTATTCGACAACCAACAGTTCGAGGATAAATAGTTAAATAGTGGAAACCGAACTTACTACTACTTGATATCGTGCGCTGCGACAACAGCGTAATATTATACCCACGAAATATCGTTTTCGAAAAATTACTAAGCTTTAGGATATTACTAAACATTGTCATTTTGACGTTACATCAAATGACAGAGACAGAAAAATCGCCTGTCTGGTGAGCGTACGACAACTTTCTATCAAACGTCAAGAAATTTGGTGAGGTTACAGAATGAAATCTGTACTCGTTACTGGTACCAACCGGGGCCTGGGCCTTGGTATGGTCAAATATCTCACTAAACATGACAAGGCGGAGAACATATTCGCAACATGCCGGACCGTTTCGGAGGTAATTGATGTACTTACCTATTGGTGCCATATTTTTCTTTTAGTTTCAACAGTAATTTAATTATCTACACCGAAACACTGACAGTATTTACGTCTACGTACACAATTCACTGATGACTGACGACTGCTCCGTTTAGAGCCGCGTAGTTTATAATAGTAGCCTCTAAACAACTGTGCGGTGAGTAAGAAAGAGATAGAGCAGAGTTTCACGGTGACTGACGCTTCTGACGTGTGACGTCACCATGGCATGACGTATCGGGTTGGTGAGTAGAATTAAAACTACTCAACAGAGATAATAATGATTGCTATGACTTGCAAAAAATAATATCGAGATTCTTCTCTCTATATTTGGTGTATAAATCAGATTGCGTTCAAGATCAGCTAATTAAATTATTGTTAGTCGACTTACGTTTTTTAGTAACGCTACCATGTTTGTACAACATGTTTGAGCGCCATTTTCAAATTAAAGGAATAACGTTGAACATCTATTAAGTACGCTTTTATAACGGAAATAGTATCTCCATAGTAAATAAAATTTTTAATTATTTTCACTTTTGCTTACAGGAACTGAAACAAATATCACAAGAGTACAAAAATCTGCACATTCTGCATTTAGGTAACATTACTTTTTTGATGAACAAGAACGTGAATCACATCAAGCCAAAGTTTAAAAATTCAATTTATAAACCCATTTTTTGAAAATTAATTTTGTTTTTGTTACAGATGTAAAGAATATATCTAACTATGTAGACTTTGCTACTCAAATAAGTAAGGTTGTTGGAGGTCGAGGCTTAAATCTATTGATTAATAACGCCGGGGTCACGACTAAGTTCACGAAACTAAATCTAGTAAAAGACGAACAACTTTTGGAGAACCTAATAGTCAATACTATAGCACCAATCATGTTAACTAAGGTAAACAATGTAGTTAATTTTATAAGTATGAATTTTGTCTTTGCCACCCATTTCAAGCATATTTAAGAAACATAGTCTTTTATTGTTTTTTCTTAACAATAACGTTTATTTAAATCCTTCTGCTTGTACCTACATTTGCATTGCATTAACTTTACTAAGCAGCTTATCACAGAGTAACTTGAATTTGGCAATTCTCATGTTAATTTCTTATTTATAATTAATGACAGTAGATGGGAATTATATGAAGTAGACATAAACAAAAACCTCTGAACCTTTAATTTTGAACAGACTCTGTATCCTCTGTTGAAACAAGCATCTGAAGCGAACACCGACAAACCTATGGGAGTTCAACGTGCCGCCGTCATCAACATGAGCTCCATATTAGGCTCCATCGCAGCCAACGACCAAGGCGGCTTCTATCCTTACAGATGTTCCAAGGTAAGCTAAGTTCGCATCATGTGGATATTCCAAGTCAATGTACTCATAACTAGCCATTGTTTACGAACATGCGCAGAATTTAGACGTGCACACTTATTTTGCTATTTTGTTAGTAAGGGATATTTTCCTTTAACAATTTTTTTTAAAAATATTGTAGGCCCTGATCTTGACCTACGAAATATAAAAATTCTCACAAACGCTTTTTAAAATTTTTGATAGTGATATTTGGCACTCAGTTCTCTCTATCAAACTTATAAGGGACCTGGAGTAACAGTGTAATATGTAAAAATAAGTAGATAGTGTTATTATCTAAATGGCTGTGATGATGTTGACTATTACATAGAAAATTATTATTTACAGGCAGCCTTGAACTCAGCAACGAAATCTATGAGCATAGATTTAAAAAAGGATCAAATCCTTGTTGCTTGCATGCATCCAGGGTGGGTCAGAACAGACATGGGTGGGAAAAACGCCCCGCTAGATGTTGAAACCAGTATTTCCGGCCTGTTCACTACCATAGACAAGCTGGGAGAAGCAGACAGTGGCAAATTCTTACAGTACGATGGCGAAGAGTTGCCGTGGTGAAGACATATTATAAGAAATATTATACATAGAACCGGGGAGCCATAAGCGCTTATCTAAGTGGAAATGTCACGTTGATAGAAAGAGAAAGAAAAACGGAGTTTGGTATACGTATCTCTCTTCGTGTCTTCAACGACGCTTGCGTGTTATATAATCTTATATCGTATCGCACCTTCAGTAATTGACGTGCGAAGTTGCTACTGTTTCTCTGCTGCGCAAGCGTCTTCAAAAGAAAAAACGAGTACCAAATTCATTATCTTTCTTTGTCGACGAGACATATTTCGCTCACCTAACACCTAACGTATACAAAACCTTTATGGGTGACGCCTAATTAAAATTATTTGTCATTACTTGTAAAACCAGTACACAATAAAAACTGAATTTTTTATGTAAATCCCGTCCCGTGGAGATATGAAAGAAACAATGTTTAATATAAATTAATTTTGTATCATATTTCAATATATTACATACCTATATCGTTTAATTTATAGTATATTTTATCCATATGTATTTAAGTATATATTTATATGTATATATGTAGTTTATCAGCCGTCTGGTTACCATAACACAAGCTCTCTTGATGCTTAGTATGGGGGCCGTGTGTGGAGATGTCCCAAGATATTTATTATTATTATATAATTTATTTCTGTCCTATTTATAAATTGTTCTGTTCTTTGTGTGATTCGTCTGTATTCACAGGCGGTTCCTTATTATGTTCTTGTAAGTACGAGCATGTATGAGGTAGGTTTAAAACTTAAGATTGCGTATTTTTAATTAATATAAATAAAATATATAACTCTGGACTCCAATTGAAACATTATACAGCTGGCCATTATTATTCTAATTAATGACAATAAAAAAATGTTTGGCGCGAAAACGCAATCTCCTGTCAGAATTCTATACTTTTTGGGTGGAGGAGATTCTTACATTGCTAAATCATTTTATAAGAAGAAATACTACCTCTGTCTGAGAACACCTGTTTCAAAATGCGGACACGCAATATTTAAATAGCATGGCGTTTGTTACGGTATATTTGTGTACAAATAAAAGCTTATACGGTCGTAAGTGCTGAAAATACACTAGCCTGAAAGAGTCTTCTAGCGTGGCATGCCCTGTATTTGTTCGTGCCTAAAAAATCTACGTAAATATTATTAATAAACTGCCTCGTTGGTCGTATTGGTTGCAGCGCGACTGCCGATCCTCGCGATGGGTTCAAATCCCGGATCCTGGATTTTTCTAATTGAAATTATCAGGTAGTGGCACGGAATATGAATATGTGCCCGGTGTACGGCAATAGGCTCACCACCTATTCTATAGTGGGACGTAAACGTAACTGGTAATACGTGGGATTGTATTACATTCTTGTGCTTACATCATCGGGGATTACAAGCGTGATATTACGTTACTTTTTATGTTATTAATATAGGGAGGATTTCACGATCATCACCAACCTATCTCAGTCCACTGCTGGATTCAGGCTTCCTCCAAAGAGCGTGCTATATAATCACTAACATAATAAATAAGGAATAATTTATTCATTTATATTTGCTTAACACCCAAACCCAGGGGATAAATAAATGCGTGTATTTATTACATAATGGTATTCGTCTCCAGTCAACCGTATCGATGGTTCGGTCGGATATCATATCAATTAAATTTTTATGGCGTTCCCATAGATACCATGTTAAAAACATGGCGAATTGGTCTCGAAACGTCTGGATACGACATTGTTACGACATGTTGTTTTGTTTATCCAAATTTATTACTACGGAATACTAGTAAACTTCGTCGCTAATTTAGGTATGTAGGTAATTATTAATAATATTCAATAATACGATCACTTTATGAAATACATATCCTCACGCCAGGTCCCTTGAGGGGCACGCAGAGAACACAGAGTGCGAGTGCGAACAGAGAGAGCGTGATCTATGTCATGTCATAAATAGAGATATATTTATGACATGACATAGATCACGCCTGTATTTTCCCGAAGAGGTAGGCAGAGTGTAGTGCACACCCAGGATTCACCTGTTGCGTTATTCGTCCCCACACGGAACAGGTGGTGGGCCTGTTGCCAAATTATGACATCAGTACTATTATAAGGTATATTTTTATATCTTTCCCGAATCTAATGGTACACATCCGCACATCCAATTAAAAGTGCGCACAAAACGTATAATGTAGCATTTATTTCGCTTTTCATACACGTCCGCATCCACTCGCAATTAGGTCTCGTCTACAGCATTTGCGACTAGTCACGGACACGCAGTTATCAGACGTAGATAAAATAGCCTCGTATGTCGAATTCGTTCACCATATTTTAAGACCCAGGGAACCCACAACTCATGTGTAGGTACTGTAGATGCTCCTTAGCGCAGAACTGGGCACACCTGTAATGGTAACTAAATCAAAATCATGTTTGTTCTCACGTGCCAATTAATGATAAATTCAGTTTTAGTATCAGTATTCTTATATCGTCACGCCAAGTCCCTTGCGTAGTAAGCACAGTGCACGAAGCGTAAAAATTCTCTATCCTTATAGATCCGATGAGGTTCTCCTACAAAAATCGGGCACTTCGCACACGTACGCCGGCTTAGAGACGTCTGCTTCAGGCGTTTAGGCTGCTCCATTATATCATTATACAATAATTTACACATGAATAACATAACCTGGTACCAGATAAGTCACAAAGACAATTTTGTTGCAATTTTAAAGCTGAGCGACGCATTAAAGGGATAAACGAGATTGAAGGGTTATTGTAGGGGACTCGCAAAAATAAATAATAAAATGCACGAGCGAGCTAGACGTCTGTCGTTGTGTTGCTTCAGTCCATTGCGGGAACTGATCGATACTCGCCCTCGCCGTCGCTACGTTTTGAAAATTGCTTGCGAAATTTGCGAAGGCAATGTACCTACTACGCGGACAAATGAACCTGGCACTCGCGAGGAATGCGCTCCCCCTCCCGCTGTCTACCCCCGCCTACCAATGTGTAACTTAGCTATTGTTAGAGGTACTTAAAACTTAAATTATATATAACATTAAGTATGGGAATGTTCTACATTCCTCTGCCTACCTCTTTGGGGATTACAGGCGTGATGTTACTTTTTTTTTACGTTAACATTAAGTAATATGATTATAATAAACAAATGCTTTCTATGCAGTTAGTACCCCGACTAGGACGTCATTGTAAAAAGGCGCCTAGGATAAATTCTGTCATTGCATATACCTACCTATCCCCCTGGCCGAACTACGATACGAAATATGAGGAATGCACAGAAAATTAACAGGTGTGGTTTCCTTCCTTGAATATTGTGCTCTTTTTCAGTCCAATTCATTCAAAAAATAGTTTTGTTACTTTATAATGTACATTTTATTTTTTGTTATTTTCTTTGGTTGTTCCTTTTTTACTTTCTAATATTCCACTGAATAAACATTTTTTTCATTCTTACAATAACTGTATGAGACTGCATGGACGATGCGAAATGTTCCATTGCACACAGACTCGTTTCGGTATTGGTGATTGGTGGTATGTACGCAATGAGACAAGACGGAATTTGTAAAGTAAAATGGAACGTACATTTAATATAATTATTCGGAACAACTCACGTACCTTCTCCTGGATCAAAACTATGCGAAGCCTGTACTATATATTCAAATAATTTTAATATAACATTTATTCTGTGTAGGAATGGAACCGATAAACTTGGGTTCCATAATCAGCCATTAAAGCCACCCGACCACCATGCACTAGGTATGCGATAATTGTAAAAAATATATAATTTCGATATAACAGGTAACGTAAGAAAAATGCTAATAAAACAAACAGCATTGTAATTATTTCATAGTAATTTACTTTACCTTACGGCAAAATTAAAAACTAAGTGGCGAAAGTAATGAAGTGGTACATACACCTTAACAAGATGAACATGAACAAATGAATGAAAAAACTTAGGTTTGTATGCAAGCGTACACATCGCAATAACACGTTTCTTTAATCACGAACATTAAATAAATAAAGACATGGACGACCCTCCGAAACGGAATCGTTTATTTATAAATCTCATACAAGTTGAGCGTATTGTCTATAATATATGATACAGTCAATTGTTAAATGCCAATTTTGTAAAGGTTATCCAATCAATTCCTTTTTAAAAATTGTACAACTCAACGATTGAACTTAACTTCATTGAACGTACTCGTATGTAATTTTTAACTTAATTTTAGATTTATTCAACTAATGCGTTCGTCAGGTGAGGATACTTGTAACTTAATTTCCCCGATTTGTCATGATTAAACAACGGTCAAACTGGCAGTTAAGGGTTGCTCCATCAACTCCATTAATTTTACACCGTTATTTATTACCTCGCCACCAATCGTCTAGACATCCAATTTTTTTTAATAATGAAGAGCATTTAATATCTATATTATACTTACCTTGCGGTACCAATGCGGCTATTACGGATTCTCTCGTTATATGTTCAGAACGCATCTCCTTTGGGCTGCCGCTGTTACCTATATATATCACAAAATATAAAAAATGACATAAAGCTAACTTTGGTTTAATAACATTTTAATTGGATTCATAACAATGTTATTTATGAAATTCAATGAACATCATCATTAATCCTTTTAATGGTACCTACACGATTACACATGGGTCTCTTTTCACGAAGAAATTGGTCAGGGTATTAGATTTAATAATACAAATAACAAATTAAAAGTGCAAGGTCTGTAATGATAGAGACATTTGGTACTCTGTCCTCTCTACCTATCTCGTAAGTACAGATACAGGTAATAGAGGTAATAGATACAGGTAATACAGGTAAATAGAGAACATTGACATTGTTATGTTATAAGAATAATAACAACAAAACACAAGAATATTATCTTAACTCTAATAATAATTCGTTTCGTTCACATGTTTTCGCTTGGCAACATTGACCGAATCCCTTTCCCGCGCAATTGTATAATAAAACGAATGTCATTTATTGGATAATGGACTTGCAAACGATATGACAATTTGCAGCAGTTTCAGACATTGCATCAAGAGGGCAGAGAATGTTTCCATAACTGTGTTTGATACACCGATTTATTCGGTACATTCGTAACAGTAATGGCGTCTATTACATTTTCGCGCGCATCACACTAGCAACTGCACGTACAGTCTAATAGATTTAAAGTGATCGTGTCCGCTTACCGTCATCTACAAAGCGAGCAAAATGTGGTACAATATTTTTGTTACGTAAGATCACGCCTGTAATCCCCGAAGAGGTAGGCAGAGGAGTGTAGTACACTGCCACGTTACACCAGTTACGTTTACGTCC
>DWDU01000089.1:0-24994 GCA_018245575.1 Jemadia suekentonmiller | reverse complement strand
ATGCCTTATTGATATAGAAAAAAAAAACTTGTCACGTATAATATCATATACCGTATTGTTTCGTAGACGTCGCATTGTGCGAAAATGGTATCTCCAAATCATTTGTACAAATATGACAAAATGAATATATATTGACATGTAGAACGACCGATAGGTTGAAAAAGGCACATAATGATGCAATTCGTACAATGATAACTATAGCGTACTGATGCGCAAGTTTCCAGATTGCGATAATTTAAATTAGAATCGTGAAACATTAATTTATGTATCTGTTTCCTATTTTAATATACTTATTACGCGTGCTGGTACTGTCTCAGCCTTGCGAGACCTCTGTAACCGATATGAAATAGTAGAGTTCTTCACGATACAGTTATAAATATCTGCAATGATCGCAGATTTCACTACGTAGTACCTATCATTAACTGCTTTAACAAGAAAAAATTATATGCATGTCTAAAATCACTAAAGTTTTCGTTACCTACGACTTTATTCGCGTGGAAATCTATTTCCTATACATCCTTTCATCAGTCATCATCCTCTTTTATGATTTGAATTTAAATGTATCCTATTTAGCCTGTATCTTTTCCTTATCTTCAAAATGAAACCAAATTTTCTTCTATACATTACAATAGTTTTGAAGCGAAAACGAAAACAGACAGACCGACTTACATTTAAATCTCTATTATAATAATGATGCACAATGTAATTTATACCGAATATATGGAAGTACCATTTTCAACACACTAAGTGCCAAAAGAAAACTGTTGGTTTCTCCTTCTATCTTATCATCTTTTCTATATATACCGTTTTTCAGTAATAATGGATAACACCAATTCAGACTTGAACTAATATTAATCCTCTAAGAGAGATTCTAAAGATTAAATTTTACAGCCTTGAATATGACTTTATCGAGTGCGTTAGTTACATATAATTTCCTATGCTGTCTTCATTTAAAATCAATATCGAGTGATAATTTTGTGAATAACACAAGCTTTACACCCTGCATTGGACGTGTTTGTTAATTGAATTTTGACGTGACACAACAAATGAAATGTTGGAAGACGCAAACAAAACAATAGTGACGTCGTCGAAGATCTGAGAGGCGTAAAAGAGTATGTGAATTATCGTTTTTATATTCGGGGCTGTAAAAGAATAGAGTGTAGTTCGTGAATAACGATATAGTTCAATGTATTATGTTCACGAAATCTTGTAGATTCTCTTGCGTTTTAGAAATGGCTAGACTTTTGCGTGTTGTAGTTGTAACACATGTGTCGCGTGCTTAGAGAACATTGTTTTAAAACACAAAAAAGTATAAATATGAAATATTTTTCGAAATGTATAAAAATGAATGGATATTTTGTGTCCATCGTATCTTGTAGTGTATTTTGTGTTTCTCTAAGGGCTGCGAGGCGACCATTCCTCTGTTGTGACTTGCGATCTAACCAACGGAAAGAACAGCAGATAGTTCAAACAAATATACCAACACATGCGTCACGTCCAGTAAAAGTGATAGATTGTGTATTAATCCTTACAGATATTCATATTCAATTCATAAATATACTTTAAACGTGGTACCTGTATTAATGACTCATATTAGTGGATTATTTCATACCACCGAGGTCGCACGTTATAATAGATATATCATTTATGAAACTCAGATACCATTAAGTTTTTCTTTAAGATCAAACAACTATCGTTTCACACTGATGTTATCATGTGTCGTTAGTAAATAAAGAATGGTCACTTGCAGCCGTTTGGATGTGATGTATCAATGGTTCTTCGTGTGAAGTGGAAGAAGTCTGGTTCGTCTCAAATTTAGCAATATCTTTAAAATTACTGTCACGGCGTTTGAAGTGAGAACTGACAGGAGTGGATATATGAGAGAGATGTACCGCTTAATGATTAGTTTATGTTGTCGGCAATATTTTAAGAAAGATATATTCATTTTGAATGAACGATATTGGATTTAAATGTACCGAAAACGTGAGCATAAATTTCGTGTCATGCTTGGGAACGGCTGCTGAATATTAATTCTATCTTTTGATAGTCATATTTACTTATGCTATATAAATTATCATAAATGTACAAATGTCACCTTTGTGTGAGACATCGACTTGTTTCACAGGAAATTGAAAAAT
Organism: Jemadia suekentonmiller; assembly: GCA_018245575.1. Taxonomy (NCBI): domain Eukaryota; kingdom Metazoa; phylum Arthropoda; class Insecta; order Lepidoptera; family Hesperiidae; genus Jemadia; species Jemadia suekentonmiller. The sequence continues at coordinate 22,856 of DWDU01000089.1, read as the reverse complement.
ATGAACGTTACATTTACTTGACGTTCTCTCTAAATGGAGTATTTTTGAGCTTAGTCTTAACAAATTTCCGCTGCATAGCAATATTAGTACGAACAAAAGATTTATTAGAATATCTCACCTGTCTGTTAAAACACCTGTTTAAAAGATCCATTTTAATAAGACATTTAATAGCCTGAAATTATCTGGTACATCAATGTATTCATCAGCTCTAAAGTCATTTCCCTGTAGCTTGTATGCTACTGTTGGTTGCTGAATTGTGTGTGACATGTGTGTAAACGTGTAGGTAAATGTGTGTAAGCCCGTTGTCACTTGAAACGCCGCGCGTATCTCAGCAATAATAATGCAATAGGCGTATCGTAGATGGTTTATTTCATGTACCGCTAGCTATTTCGTTGATGGGAACGACCACATTCGACCGTCCCATCGTATTGTTTTTAAGAATTTAAAGAAAAATTTTTTTTGTCGCGAATTGGAAATGTCGTAACGCACCACCTAATTTCACTTTCTAAAAATCTATTTCCCACTATTTTTTCTACCGTCCATGGGTGTTGTCTATAGATTTAAGTAATAGTATCACTAATAAATTAATTTTGCTCATTACGTTTCACTACGACAAGCGCACACAAAATTTAATTGCGTGCATTCACCATGATTATCATTTTTAAATTAATCGAAGCCATGTGATCTTTCGAACTTAATATTCGACCATGAGATGTTAGTGATTTTATCTTTCCCTTTTGTATTTTTATTAAAAAAAAATACTACTACTATCAACCCTAACGCGACTATTACATACTTGTATCATAGATTCGTGATCTATATAAGATTATATGCTATACACGTGAGCCGGCGGCGAAGTTCTCCAATGGGAGTGAAAAAAAAACCTTTTGAATAATCCTTCTGCAACGTTGCAAAACACTGATCGGAATTCCATGTCGTGCGATAATTGAAATTCTTTCGACAGCTGAAAACATCTCTCCGTGATTATCGCATGAGTTGCATTTCTGTACACTTGCAGGATGTCGATGCTTGTGCGACTTTCAAATAATGAATTGAAAAAAATGAGCCGGTCGTAGGAGTCACTTAATTTCATACCCCGTTTAGTGTGTTTAATTTGTTTGTTAATTTTTTATTTATATTTTATTTTTAGCTCGCATAAATTTAGTGAAGAAACGTAGTGTTAAATGAAATAGTATATTAAGTATATAAAAAGTAAGTCTTTTATGCTTGTCTGTTATGTTTTGACTCGTGTGTTGAAGTGTCTCTTCATTGTTGTTTTTTTCTTTTGGAAAATCTCTTTCCGTTATACATGAAGATGTTGCGGAAAATTATCTTTTTGCTCGTTACGGAAAAGAAATGACGTTGTATAATGCGATAAAGTGCGTTATTTGCAAACGAATGGTTGGAAAAGTCTCTTTAGTTTAAACGCAAGAACAACATTCTTGCTGTAAACAATTTTCCGCAACACTTCACGTAATCTATTGACATTATGTATGATTAAATTCTTGTTTAAAAATTATTAAAATGAAAATAATAGATGTACTTATACACATTACATACTCCGTACCTACATATAGGTAATTAATAATATGATAACATATGAAATATAGCATATAAGAATAATATGATGCGATAAAGGAAAATAAAGGATAATATTGTGTTTCATTTACGTCAACCTGTACATAGAACCCCATACGTTAAATTTAGATCAAATTGTAAAGAGAAGAGAAGATATTATTGTCGTTTGCATAGATTTTTACTTGGAACTAAAAGGATTAATGTTATTGCAATAAACATTTATAAATTATTCGAAATGTATCCGTTAGCAAAATTTTGTCATATCAAAGGTGCACAGAAAAATCCCATCATAAGAGGCAACTTGATTTACCAATGAAATCTTATTTATTTTTCCTCGAGTAAATGTGATGGCTCATGGAATGATGATGAACAAATAAAGTGGATAAACGGATTACTGTTCATGGAATATTCATATAGAATTTGCAACAGTTGAATATTATGTTGAAAAACTTTATATTCTATTTAAAGCCACATTTCATACAACCTTAGATTAAGCTTAAATTTGGTATATAAATGTTTAGTAGTATCCCGGTACTTCATTTGCTTTTACTATACTTAATAAATAAAATGAACTCTCTACTCTATGAAATACTCTATGAACTACTCTATGAACATAAAATTTTCCTAGTATAAGTGGTACGCAGAGTGGTACGCAGATGTAGGTACCTAATCCATTTTCGTCTGATTACAAATAATGCTAATTACATTTTCCATTATCCGCATCATACAGCGGTATCATCTTGCACGTATAAGGTCGCTTTATTTCGATAAATTTCTTTTGCCAATGTCCTGATTCATGTAATTTTTGGCCATTTGTCATTTTGACGTCGAATACGCGCATCACTTATTGGTTGAAAACCATATTTCATTGTTTTTTTTTCCTTTACTAACTAAAAAACACCCAAACTTTTTGCCCGTTTTTTGCTTTTATTGAACACCAGAGCGCGCCACTTCAGACAGATGTGCTGCCTGTACAGTGAGTGCACGGGCCCTTTACGAAATGTCGTCGTTTTAAAACAGACCTGATTGACGTCGTACAACACAGATGGCGCTGTACGAAGTTCTGAAGCACATTACACATGTTACAAGTGCGAGCAAGCATCAAGGTAATGTCGTAACGGGAGAGAAAAAAAACACTTTTCCAAATAATTTCTTAAGTTCACATTTATTTAAAACGAACCAAGAGTATAATATGTCTAAAGATAAAATATGTAAGGACAACTCGCGCGCGAGATCTCGACGCCTGCGCTGTGACGTCACAGCGGCGCGACTGTGTGCGAAAAAAACTTACCAGATCTGTTAACAGACTCTAAGGTATTGTTAGCAGCAATTTAAACGTGTTTAAATTGAAACAAACTATATTTAATTACCGAAACAATTCCACACACGCCGCAGGCAGGTCACAAGTTATCGCGCAAGGGTCATACAATTTACATACAAATATTTAAATTTTTTGGTTCAAACAATATACATATATTGATAATATTGTTATGTGAGATAAACACATTGACAGGACCACAGTCTCAGATTGACACGAAAGAGAGAAGTTACAGCGAAAATTTATTTAGAATAAACTAAAACGTATAAGAAAAAACAGCACGAGCAGTCATTACTTCTCGTGTGTTAAATCACACAAATCGTTTAAAAATAAAGGATGCGTTTGAAAATAAACTAGATTTAATATAAAACTACTAACTGACTTACTAGTAACTGCCGGTGAGCTACACGTCCATGTCTTAAAACATGAACTGATTCTGATGATAATTAACATTGAAGAAAGCTCGAGTTCAGACAAAGAACGCGGCCTACTTGTTTTTCCTCTATATATTTTCCAACATTTTTCTACAATTTTTATAATCTTTTTTTTACATACGGTACAAGCCAGCGTTTCGCCCCGGTCTTACCTAATGTGGCGTACGTAGAGGCAAGCACGCTTGCCTAGTAGACGCCTACTCACATGAAGCTCGAAGACGCCCAGGTCGTATCGGAAGACGCGAAGGCTGGCACTCCACGCCTTGGTCGTACGAATCGAGAACGAGGAAAATCGCTTCGCCCCGGCTCAGCGGAACGTGTGCCTCAAACGGACGGGAGCCGCTGCACGTCTGGCCTTAGAACAGTAAAGGGAGGCCACAGGGATCATGGAGCCGTACTGCACAATCCTCACAACGTATCCTGAGCAACGCCAAACGAGCTGCTTTAAGTCCGTGTGCCAAGCTCATTGGCGCTCATTCACCGAGACTTGGTGAATATCTGCCAATGTGTTCATCATCACCGATTACATATACATACCGTTCAACTAATGTACACGACACATGCCAAGGAAAGTTCTTATAATAATAAATCTTGTCCAGTACAGGTTAAATGGATTTATATATTTTTAAAAAGTTAAAATTATCCTTTCTGACGATGACAAATAAAAAATACAGTTTATGGGTAGACATTACAATGTGTTTAATATAAAAGAAGGTAACACTGATCGCTCTAATCTCAGCGATAGAGTTCTAATCTCAGCGATAGAAGTTTACACTTATCTATCGCTAAATTCTACACTCTATCGCTAATATTAGTATCAGCAACAGACGTCTAATGTCAGCGATAGACTTGTCAATCATACTATGTCGGTCGTGTACAATCGCTACAATATAAACACAGAAAGAACATTTGAAATCTTCTACCGAGTTCTTCTACAGTTGTTAAAAGTGAACCACCAGACCACATGACACTAGAGATGCCTCGAATATTCGGCAACTATGCGGTATTCGGCCTATTCGGCCACTTTTTTTGCTATTCGGTATTCGGCCGAATAATACGTACTATTCGGCCGAATACCGAATACCAAATCATGTAAAAAAGACGCGTTATATTACTCAAAATTATGTATTTATTTCCAAATAACAACACTTTAGTAATTAAAATTGAACAGTGGTAAGTTGTGATGGATAAAAACAAGCTTTTCAGCATTTTTTTCAGCATTCAGCAACGAGGAAAACAGGTTGCGACTTGTCTTAATCCAGCTAACGCGCCCCCGACAAGTATGTATTTCGTGCCGAATATTCGGCGGCCGAATATTCGACACTTCGGCCGACAACGTTGCCGAATATTCGGTATTCGGTATTCGGCCAATTCACTATTCGTGGCATCTCTACATGATACACATGCAGTGTACCGCATTAAGAAAGCACCAGTACAGAGCATGAGCTGGTGGCCATCGACCTTAGAGGACGTTATCGAGAACTTAGTAAACGACACGAAAGCGACCGACATTTCAGTCATAGTGTTCCCAAAAATATATGAACGCACAAAAATATCCGCAAACAAAATATACATAATGGAATAATTCGAGAGAACGCAGTCAACATAAAACATATTTAAAGCTCGAGGATTGTGGAAATTAAACTTACAAACTAATATGCAATAATAATAGTATCTAATAATAAAAAATGAACAGTCTCAATAGATTTTTGGTTCATCGGTTAATTTTTAACATTGACCAGATACAATCTTTGGATATTTTGACAGAATATAAAAAAAATAAGAATAATAAAATGGACACCGTTGGTGATAATTGAGAGGAGTGTTCTAATTTCTAGTAGATTTCTCTTCTCGAGTGGCGCAGAGTCGAGGACCATGTCGACAGCGTGTCGACACCAGCGCCATCTGCGCTCAAAATCGAATGCCCTGTTGGTTCCAAGGTTCCAGCCACGAAAAAAGGCGTAAAAACTCAAACTCCATAGACAGTCGAACGATAATGTTTTATCACATCTACGCTAATCTATTATTATTTTATTGTACTACTACGACAGTAATATAAGATTGACTTTTAAAAATAAATGCCTAAGAATAATTGTATTAATATAGAGAAAATAGATGGGGAAAATATTTATTACAACGCATGTATTTCCATTATATTATAACTTTATCTAAAAAATATATTTCTTACGCTGGCTACAGCTGACCACTAACCATTGCGCCCATCGAGCATTCTCGAAACAATGTAAAATAGCTCATCAGTTGCATTAAGTGTTACAAAACGAAGTTACCCGGTCAGTGGACCCTAATAGAGCCATCTGCGTTTGAACGTTGAAACGGCTGAACCGATTTTGATGAAATTGAGTGTGAATACCACAAATTCTGAGAATATGTGATCGTTTATAAAAAATTTAAACACACTACAAAAATGAAATGACTAGAGATCGATAGTGGAAATGAACGTCGATTACTCTATAATGTTTCATTATAAATCAGACCCAAAATGAAGTTGGGCAACTTAAATTAGTGATATACGAGAAGAAAAATTATATGGTAATCATATAGGTTTCACGGCAAAGTCGCTTTTAATAACTACTTAATAAATATCCATATATATTATTGCAATAACCACTTCGAAACTCTTCATCTCTTAAAGTTATACAACATACATAATAATATTATCATACTTCGCTAAACATTTTGTGCGACTACCTCAAAATTCAAACTTGTCGAATATAATTTACACAACGGATGGCGCCACCGGTCCAGCTCTCCGAGCTCCGCCGCATGCTTGTAGCGCCCGGCCCGCGCTCTACAAGCAACTGTTTCATTTAAATTTTCTCTTCATCATAGATACATTAATCAATCATATATCAAATATCATGAAATGCATTTAAAATGCCTTATTTTGTAAACTGTATTTTGTAAGCTTACATTTTGAAAACTAAACCGTTTTTTAATATGTTTTCTGATTTGATAACTCTTCATTTTCATCGTTTCAAAGAACCGATCAGCAAAATGAATCAACAGTCCACAAAACTCGTATAGTTTTATAGAGCACCTAAAAACCAATTTAAAACCAGTACTATATTGAACCTTGTTCAATATAGTACTATATACAATATAGTCCTAGTATGCTGATTACTTGTAATCGGCAATCATTCGACCCATCATATTTTATTGGCGCCCCTGATTGCAAATATATCTAACAAAGCTAATTTTAAGGTAGACGTGCAAAAAAACCATGACGAATAGTTTCTTTCAATTTTTGCAATATTCGAAATACAATAAGCGTGACGTCAGTCGATAACAAAACCTGCGAATCGTATTGACATTTGTCACGTTTTAGTTGTCATAAGGTGTCATGAACACAGACATAGCATCATCTCGGTTACATCGAGCCCATCTTTGCACTACTGGACAGATCTCAGAAATGAGATTAGACAAGACCATATACAGTCACGTTAGCGTTGTAGGTGAAACGTTGTCGTTTATGCAGTTTGTTTATCCTAAGCTTGTTTCAGGGTTAATGGGAAGTGAGTGGGGAAAATCATTCTCTTGCAGCATCCCACCAAATCCAGGCAACTCTATCCATCAGATATTTGTAGGGCTACGATGCCGTGATTCGGAATACCACTAACGCCATCTATTATCGTAAACTGTAAACACAAGTACTAAATACTTTCGAGTATAGTTAGCCTTCCTCTTAATCGAATACCTTCCTCTTATATTCTTAGCTTCTCTCTAGCAAATTTTCAAACTGTTTCACAGAACACTATAACACTGCCATTTTACGCTACAAAACGATTCCTTGAATATTCTCTCCGTGCCATACTTATTGTATTTCGACTTCCAACATTTCTAAGTACACATATACAACATCGAAGTATTGTCTATAACTAACGAGTATTTATTTACATACTGTTTAAAATTATTATTCAGTTGAAAAAATTAAAATAAAAAATCTCCCGTGCGGTACAGTGGATTGATCTGACAGTCTCTTTGAAAAAAATCACCTTTGGCATGTTTAGAGATTAAAGCGAAATTTTGCAAGGATCGAGGGTAGTTTTTTTAAGCGCCGCAATTGCGATACACTCCACAACGCAATGACTCATCATCATTATCAGCCTATTGCTGTGCACTGCGGAGCACTGCAACCCTCCCCTGAGGGGTTATCCACAATCGCAATGCATATGCGCACGCGTCATTTTACCCGCGAAGAATGTGGTGCTAATCGCCTCATCCCTTCCTCGAACTACCCGAGAAATTACCCGAATCGGTACGTTACAATCGACGACGAAAAAATTCACATCTTCAATTTCAAAATTCAAAATTACACATTGAACGAGGGCCTAAATTAACTCCAACCATTAATACATTCAACCAGTTACACCAGTTAATATTTCAACACCAATAAAAAAAACATGGTACTGGTAAATTGCAACGTCGGCAATATTTTCATTCAAAACATACGCGAGTCCCATAACTGTATACTTAATATTTTCTATTAATATTTCTCTCTTCAACGAACACCACTCAAAAGATTCCGTTTCCGTAAAAGAGTTTACAAAAAAACGATAGGGAACGTTACTTTGAAAGACAGCGCCATCTATGGAATGGCGATGAGACGCCTACCGTCAAATACACATTAAAGGTAGTCGCACACGAAACTATAATATATAATAACACATTGTGATATAATATTTACTATAGCAAAGTACCACAGACGGTAGCTATGCCATAATATTTTGGTTAATATCTGAGCAATAATATCTTGTTATAGCAAGATATGTTTTGCTATAGCTAAATATGTCTTACTATAGCGAGATATGTCTTGCTATCTGTTAACATACTGTGATACGTGTGCGATCAGTCGACCGTTACTATAGAAAATATATTGTAATGTATAAACCTTGCTGTGGCCCTATCTGCGGCCACTTCGACACGTTAAAACTAAAATTAGAATGTATGTATTAAAAATATAGAGAGTATCAGCTGTTTGGTATTACAGACTTGGCCTAGTTTGAAATCAGACGGCAGTGTACGAAGCAGATATTTAAAAAAAACAAAATTTGGTTACAATTCGGCACTACGATAGATCGTAACCTGGGCAAATAACAAAATCCTTGGTATACTCTTTGAAATTTACGCTCTAAAGGAATAAATTCTCTCGAACGATGCGAATTGGAGCCATAGCTGGTTACTATTATTATTTCAAAACATAATCACTATGTGATTATCCAAATCCAAATAACGAACACATCTCCATTCTCCAACAGAAGCGGTAATATTTCAATACTGAAACGCTCGTCAGTGGATCGGTACAACCATGTTGCTAGACCAGTCGGTCGCTCAGCAGTGGACCGCAGCTTTAATTGGTGGATGTCTCCTTCCGCCCAGTGAACGATACAATTGAGCGAATGCCCTTCACCGAGGTCTGGAAAAGAAGATACAGATAGTATAACACAAAACTTAAAACGGCTTAAGTTAAGTAAGTAGTTAGTATATGTTAATGCTCTTTTTCAATGTACTCCTCTTAATAACAAACACTATCTAAGATCACGCCTATAATCCCCGGAGAGGTAGGCAGAGGAGTAAAGTAGAACAAGCACTAACTTATAACTAATATCTGTCGTATTTCTATAGTTATGTTCCAAACGGTTTTCCACCTTACTTCGGTCCGTGTGCCGATGGCCATGAACGAGAAGTGTTTAATATTTACTTTTTATTTTTTTCCCAACCCTTTATATAATTCCTCTCTGTTGGAACACGATTCCCCTCTAAGAATGCGAGGGTTAAAATTGTACTTTTCATATTATGTATCAGAATGCTACACTAACCTTTTTCTTGGATCCGTTGAGTATTTCCTTGTACATCTCCGAGCGGAGGTACCTGGAGTAGCTGTCGGATTTCATCAGGTGGTACACGTGCGCCTGGAACGTGACAGCCGTTTATCGTACAAATTTTGTTTTGTAAATTGTATTACAACTAAAATTGCGATTCAACGCCATCTATTAAGAACACTAGGAATTTATATGGAAATATATATGTATAGCACCACCTGTTGAGAACATTATGAACTTGTATCGGGATTTAGTGTTGTGTTTTGAGAACTGTAAGAATATTTATAATATCTCACCTGGGCCTGGTCGAAACAGTATCTGTCCGCAGTGCCGGATTCGACTTTGATACGAGTTTGCTCTCTGTAAACATACAAAAGCCCCATGGTACGTCACTACAAAACACTACGGAGCTCCAGGGGCCCTAGCGAGCACTGGTGCATCCAATGGCCACCAAAGATTTTATTTTATTACACATTTTACATAATTCTATCTTCCTCCTCCAAGAAATGAGACTACTTCACACAGATTGAAAAAGGGGAACTTATTTATTTTAGATTGAATAATTAAACTGTTGACAAAACCATTACTTTAACTAATAATAACATAAAAACAACACCAAAAAATAGCATAGGAACAGAAAAACAACAAACTATGCACTGCTTTATAAACATTCGAATCTGGTAACACTATTATCGTTTCTGTGCCTGCCATTATAGGCAGTACTGCTTGGTTCACTATAACCAGGCTTGACGACCGAGGGGGGCAGCCAAGAAACCAAATTATGTGATATGATCTGCATAACCCTCATTTATAAGCATCCAATTTCATCCAGAATACAATTCTAGACCTCGACACTATAAAGAGACAGTTAGAAATTCAACTATAAGGGTCCTTTCAAAACGATCGGTTCTTAGAGCTGGGTAGATTTTGATTTGACTGTATTAGATAGATTTGACTGTATTTAAAATAAGATATGTATTTAAAATAGACTATGTAGATTTGACTGTATTTAAAACAAAAGTAAATTCTTACATTTAAATTGTTTTATGGCAAAAGGACGCTCAAACGTCGTCACAAAACAATTGAGTCATCTAAATAGACTTTATTAAAATAAGCTAAAGATCTATCCTTCATTCTTTACAATACTGCTCTGCTCTCTGAGCCGGTATATTATAAAGGTCCTTTACACAGAGTACAGTCGATCAATGCTAGAGCCAGCTGGTGAAAATATTTAAAATCAACATAACATAACAAGCCTTCATATCCTCGAAGAGGTAGGCAGTAGAACGTGGTACACTCCTACAATACACCAGTAATATGTACCATCATAGAACAGGGGATGAGCCTATTGCCATACACTGGGCACGATTTCAAACTACCTGCCACTACCGGGCATGTCAAGTCAAAAACAAGAGGAAATCAAGTCATAAAGAGAATTTAAGTAACAGGCACCTGCTGGCGGCGTCGATGTTGACCGGCGATGGAGCATCAGCCGCGAGGAACTCCTTCCATATCTCCTTAGCTCTGCACGACACGCGGCGGATCGGCAGCGCTTTCAACTCTTGCACCGCCAGCCAGAACCTGAAGGTGTTGTTGTACGTAAGTGTGGGAACATTGTAGTAGGAGAGAAAGGTAGAATGAGAGGCCAAGAGTGGGACTAGATGACTGACAGATAGAAAATACGTCTAATCGTATCTGATTGGCTTCTTCAATAATAGACAAGGAAGATTCTGACGGATACAATAATTTAAAGAGAGAAAGAAACATGTACCAACTCAATCTCTTTCTCTGTCATGGACGAGAAGACTATTTCGCCTAATCGACGTACATAAACCCGTCCATGACGTACATGACAAGTGCTAGGTGGCTCACTTGAGGTTCTCTCCGCTGAACTCCTTGCCGAGGAAGCGCGCGAAGTGGTCGCGGCCGGGCGGGTCGCGCAGCAGCTCGCGCAGGCTGAAGGCCCAGCGCCGCACGCGCCGCAGCGGCAGCGGCTCCTTGCTGCACACCACGCCACACCGTCACATACGCACTGCTCACTCATAAAACACCACGCACGAGAATACTTCCCCAACAATACCATCACCGGACCCTTTTGCTGTTCCGCTGTGAGGCGGCGGTCATCCCTTGGTGTGAGAAGGGTTAGGCATCATTCTATATACCATAGCCTAAACTTTGTGTAGTATGAAATTAGATGGTCTTGAGTCGATATATCTCAAGAATTTTTTTTTATAATCCAGCATGTTCTGGAACGAATAGTATGGTATGCAAAAACACAATGGCTGTATTTTAAATGATGAAACTCACCATTGCTTCTCCTGCTCCCACAGCTCGGTGGTATCGTTGATCCACGGGTTGGGCCATTCGGGCGGCGTCAGGAAGGCGTCGTACTCGGCGTACTGCTCGCAGTACGCTATGAACCTGTTAACAATATATTGCGTCTTATCAGTAATATCAACAAACACTCATTGATATTATATAATGTTTCTCTCACTTCTACGTTCATTGAACCATGAACATAGAATAGAGTATGGGTGGGAAAAGAATCCAAAATGAAACAAAATATTGCCAAAATCGTTATCTGATGATCGGTATGGGGAGAAATGAGGGAAGTATGTGGGGGTATTGGGGCAATTTGCAGGAAAATTTATATGTGGTAGTAGATGACATAAATTTCAAGACTTGTGCTGTAGTCGCGGTTACGCATACATCTGCTTGACTTTGCTGCCGCGCACGTCGCGCCGCTCCATGCGCGCCCGCAGCGCGGCCAGCTGCCGCCGCGCCGCGTCCACCTGCTGCTCCACGGTCGGCGCCGGCTGCTCCGCCGCCGCCGCCTGCGACGGCTCTCCTGCAACACGTAGTTCAACGTCATCACGCCTGCACTTCCCAGAAGAGGTAAGCAGAGGAGAATAATACACTCCCACATCTAACCAGTAATGTTATATGCTCTTCCGTCGAACGGAAGTTAAGGATGAGTTAATATGTAGCGAAATTTATTTGTAAAGATTTTCTTAAACTATGTACCATTTGTTATCAGTTGTTAAACCTCAACGGAGGCCTTAAGGACGGTTACGAAACATCAATAGACAGTTTTGTCACATCCTATCTTCCTATCCATCCTTATTACCAGTAGTGGAACTCACAGTTCCCGACATATAATATTTCCTTCTGATGGTATAATAGTGAACAAACACACACTGAGTTAAGGATGCTCTCAACATTTCTACCACAGGAAACACTTATTTGGTCAGCCTATATAAACGTGCATAGGAAATACTCCTTTCATAATATAATTTATTCATAGTCGTCGGGATATTATCATCTTCTATTTCTACTCATGGTACTATGTCAACGAATAAATAAGAAATCAATTAATAGATAAGCAATAAATATAGAATTTAAATCTGTTATTGGTTGTATGACACTTGTAACATTATTATTATGTATTATTGTAATTATTTATGGAGCTGTGGATACTGAGAAGAAAATAAATGTGAACAAAAAATTAAATGTATTAATAAAAATTAGAAAACATACCATTCTCTTTGAGAGCCAACTCGGCGTTTTTCTGTATTGCTTCTTCGCTGTCCTGAGCACTTGTTATGGTCACTATTGGATTATTCTGTAACAAAATACAAACAGACATATGTTTACCACCGACTACAATCATACCATTCTTCTTCCGCCTTTTATTTTATTTGTGACTTAGAAAATGTGACCTAAAAAATGATCTGCCGCTAAGCAACGTGTGAGGCACATTGACCCACTTTGGATATAGGGTGCGAGCACTACCATAGCTTACAACAATCACGGCCTTCGGAACCCCGGGAGGGCCGGCGGCGGTCAGTCATGAAGATGTTGACCGCGCCGGTCCAATCGCATCGGGTATACGTATGTCGAGTCGCGGGGGGTCCGAGCTTAAGACCTTCACCGAGAGTACAAGATCCGAGAGCCATTTCGTCTGAGTACAGCTGGCACAGCTGGTACAGCTGGCATTAGTGTAGTGCAAACATCCCAGAAGTTCTTTAAATACTCTAAACAACCCAACCCATGAAGCAAAATAATATAAAATGATTATAAAACCATGTTGGGTTTTCTCCAAACAAACAAAGTACTTATTTATTAAGAACAATTTGAAAATCTCCCGCCTGCTCCCCCCTCCCCGCCCCTCCCTCAATTAGACAAATAATCCTACTAACTAGTACTAACTTACCTTCAAGTTGTGTTGTAGGATGATTTCCTGGCACTGTTTGAGCCTCTTCGCCTTGATCGCGTTGACACGAGATAACTTCTTGGGATCCAACTCGGTAGTATTGACACAGCCGGGCTGCAAACCAAGAAGTATATTGTAACATAACACAAACGCGCCACGCCGAAGGGTTGAGCAGAAGGGTGCACTCACATGTACCTTTATGTTATACAGCCTGTGTGACAGGGGGTGCAACTATTGTTGCAGTATATCATTAACATCAGCCAGTCTAAGTCTGCTGGACATAGCCCTCCCCTGTGAGCTGGTCGTCCATAATCCCCACGCTGGGCACGCGGGTTGCGAATGAAGAAATAAAACACTAATGTAAAAGCAAATAAAACATACCATCGGTCTATGAACATCCCAGAATGCGCGTTCTTGGCTATCGAGCACCTTCCTCTCCAACTTGTCGCGTTTCTTGTCCACCTACAAATTATTAACATTTTAAGTACTATAATAGGGATACTTAATACGAACCAAGATTTTATCATCACCATCATCATCAATCATCCTGCTAACCCACACTCGGCAGACAATTTCCTGAAAATTTCTCGTTCTGTGAGGAAACCTGTGGTATTAACATTATTTTATAACAACAATAAATAATTTATCCTTTGTGCTGCCATCTATTGAACACATGTCTATATCGGACCACTAGATGGCGGTAATTTGATTGGCCGTGTCCACAGCGCTGCGCCAGAGCTCACCTACCGATTTTGCCTTGAACAACACTTTGGTTTCTATAAGTTTCATTTGGGTTCGGACAAATATAGTGTAGCTAATCCATATCTATATATATCAAGTTTAATTTTACGGGTGCGATTTCTAAATTGAACTTCTAACCATACAGACCTATATAGATATGAGACCCAAAAAAGTATAGAAAACAAAACAATTAGAGAAATAATACATGTTGCCGCATCTATTCTCTTAGCACCCACCTCCAACTTGTCCATGAAAACCATAGCTGTAATTGTAATGGGAAAACCAACAACACAGATAGTTACCTTACTCTGAGCCTCTGCCTGCATGAATATAAACTCCCATTTCCTCGAGAACATCTTCTGCAGGCGCGCCAACGACTCCGCCTCGTAGTCGGCCAGCTCCAGGCGCGCCTTGTTCTGCATAGTGCGCTTGCACAGGTACACAGCTGCCAACGATAATAAAACATAAAGTCCAAATATTAAAACACAGTTCCATTGTAAGAAATCACTTCATAACCTCTTCATTATGGGATCATATGTGTCTCATAAGTTTTGCAAATATTATCTGTAGAATACAACCCTCACATTATAACTTACATTAAAACTCTTATAATTACTTGGGATGTCATATAAGCAGTTCCATAGTCGTCAAAGGATGAACTAGAGAAGTAGCTAACACCTTTCTTTTTGATTCTCATTACCATTTTGATTCTCATTAAAAAATACCAAGAATGACATGAGCTTACCATAATCTGTATTTTCTGGCTCCCACTGGTTTGACGGCCAGAAGTAGGGAGTTTGGAATCTGTAAAATCATGTCAGAGGCAACATTATTCACACAGTCACAATGACCTTACCTTATCATGTTTTCAAATCTTCCTTCATTCCATTGTTCGACACGAGTCACCACTCGGAGTGTAATATAGTTAGTACCTCTGTGATGAGGGTTGTGCCATCTGAATCTGACCCCTGATTCATGTACAGTGAGCAGGTACAGCAAACAGAAGCAATTTTACTGGCAGCAAATCTATGTATAGGCAAATTTAGACCACATACGTATTGTAAAATATGTCACCAACTTTCCTTAGGAACTTATATTACAAAGTGGGTCATAATCAAAGTGTCACAAAATTGGTCAGCCCTATCTCTTCCTTGTACTGCATAAACCTGTCAAGTATAACATAAACCCATAATAACATAAAATAACATCACGCCTGTACTTTCTCAAAGGAGTAGGCAGAGGTACTGCACTCAGTATGCATGTATGATTAACTTACATATGTTATGGAACAGTGAGTGATCCCAATAAAAACCTACCGATAGTAAGTGTTATCGTTCTTCACAGTCAGACAGTGGTCGTCAATGGGGAACAAGTAGCCGTGGGCAGCGAGGAGATGGGCCAGATGGAGCGCCTCCCAAGTATCGTCGAGCTGCAAATATCGCACCAACCAGGCTACGAGATCCGAGCCCGTGAACACCTGGAAACAAAAGTACTGTGGAATAGACGTCTGCGATCGATAGAAAATACAAATTGCACAATCGACACCATTCTGACGTGATATTTAGGCATTCGGTATTTTCGACACCTGCAACCGTGTCGAATCCGAAACGTACAACTCATATTTGAGTGCAGTACGTTAGAAAAATCCAATAGTGCTTAACATGGGATGTGAACCCAGGACCACCCGACACCTGAAACCGTGTCGATCGCGCTTGCAACCAACACGTCCAACGATATTTTCTCCCTTGATATTGTCGAATTTTGATTTACTCATGACAAACGATGAACCGACAAGACTAAAAGTGAAGATGCAGAAGAAGAACTTGGAAGGACATGATTACTTTCCGTATCAAGCTTGTAATCTCCGAAGCGGTAGACAGAGGAATGTAGAACATTCCCACGTTTCACCAGTTACATTTATGTCTCACTGTGGAATAGGTGGTGAACCTGATTTAACTGTTGTTTAATGCAGGATGGATATCATCTTCCTTCACAAACAGTGTTTAACAGGTGACTTACAACGAAAGAACACTCACCATCATGCTCAAATGGATTGTGCAATCAAAGTTTTTCATTAATATATAAATTCATTTCCAAAATAATAATTTTTTGGTTAAGTGCACAAAACTTCACCAACATTTACGACAGAATGCTTTCGAGAACGCAAAAAATTCTACAGAAGTCAGACACATGGATAAATTCCTCTAATGTTACCAATTTCTGGTATTTCCTTTAACAAACATTTGACCAATTATATTGGACCAGTTCATTTGTTTAAACTTACAGATGGTATCTTGCTCATAAAACTCTTAACAGTCCTGACTGGCACTCCTGTGTTCTCATCTTGCATCTTTTCAATAATCGCCTCCATCTAAAAAACAAAATGATTTCGAATCATAACAACAAGTCTCTAATGGGGTAGATAGAAAACACGAAAAGCCAAATATCTCTATCATTACAAACCTGATATGCTTCTCCTAAAAATGTCATCTCTTTGTAAATGTTTATATAGATATATAATCTATAGTATGTTTACATTCACTATCTGCCTAAAACAGGATAATCGATGCAAAGGGTGCTCACCTTCTTGTAAACCAGGTAATTTGGAGACTCTTCTGGTGATGGAATGGTGGACATTAAAGCTTGAACATTTGGCGGGAGAGTGCTAATGACATTCTCTTTTTTATCTTTATCCTTTTCTTTATCCCTCTCCTTGTCTTCTTTCACACATTTTGAACTCTCTCTGTAAAATAAATGGATCATCGTCATCAGCCCACTACAGTCCACTGCTGGACATAGGCCTCCCTTGAGGAGTATAATAAATAATATATGTATATAATAGGGGTGAATGAAATTGATGTTTTCAGAAAATTATATGCAGCCAAGTGAAAGATTGGCTGACAATAAGGAAAGAATAATATGTTTTAAAACAGATTGGGTGAAACCTGTGCATGTTATGAAAACATTAGTTTTTCTTGTAGTGATCTTGATTAAAATTCTATTAAACTCCCTGGTTGCATAAACAGCAGCAGAGTTGGTGTGAGAGGCCCTGCTCTGCAATCCCCAACCCATGTGCCCAGAATGAAGATTACCGACAGAAACCTGAAAGTGGTCTATGTCTAGCAGTGGACCTATATGGGCTGGTGAAGATGATGATGATGACAAGACAAAACAACATTTGAACACTATTTCAACAAGTTGTAATTTGCAACTCCCACAATGCTTTATTGAGTTCCAGTCTGATGGATGAATTGCTATAGAAAGCAATGCAATAACATACTTAGATGCAGTCATTGAGACCCTTGCAATTTTCTATTTCCGCAAGTAGCCTCACATCTGAATTAAAATTAACTAATAGGTATTTATTAATGGGTGTAGAGCTTTCCACATGTTTCAAAATAAATATGGCGAAACTGCCACCATAACAGTTGCATGGTGAGTTATTTCTGAATTCTATTCTGAGCCGAACAGATTTTTGTTCGATAAAAATTGCTTTTCTTCTCTGATTCTCTGGACATTTGAGTTATTATCCTGAGTGTAGCTGTGAACTAAGGTTAGTAAAGATGATGATGATGAATGCCCAGCAGCAATCATCTCTATTAATTGGAATGGTATTGTATATACCATTCCAATTAATAGAGATATATTATAAAGATATAATAGAATATATTGTATATATATTTACTTACCCATTAAACAAATTCAATTAACAAGATACAAGCATCACTTTATGTAACTTAATACTTAAAAGTAACAATTTATTTCACTGATCTGTGATTGATGCGAGATTGAATTTTAGCGAACGATTATATTATCAGTGGTTGTAAAAGCGTATCCCTTGCCAGTAATTTCCACTCGTTATATTTATAACTTAAATATATTTCATACCTATTTCAATAAATAAATATTTCATACCTGGAGGGTCCCTGCTGACAGGCCTTCTGCGCCGCCTTTTCTGATGAGTTCATTGTCACCATTTTAATTAAATCCTCTTTTTTAATACGCCAACAATTTTTTTTCAGTCCTTGCACCCCATTGTTTTTTTTTATTCCTAACAAAAAATAATTATCTATGCAATGACATAGAGAAATAATTACAATATTAGAATAGACGTAATTATTATCGTTTTTATTATGGTAAATACATTTTGTTTTATTAAATCAATCAAGAAACAAAACGTACGGGTCAATAATCCGATAAAATTATTTACTACACTACACAATAGCGACTTTAGCTATCAACAGCTAGATAAATACTTTAACAGAATCAACAAGTAGAGTATATTTGGTTTCAAGTTATAATTGCAGCGATAAGTTCAAAAACGACAGATAGGTAGTATTTTCTTTCCACTTCACGAGTATTTTCTACCCTTCGCACCCACTCACATAGTACACTCACAGATCGGACATTTTCAACGAAATACAGCTTATCTCAATAACAATCGTGTTTTATTCATAAACTATAAGAAACGACACTCGATACAACACACTCCCCTCATTTCGAGAAATACGCGAAATGTCAAAAATCGCCATTATTCTCGACCGATACTTTTTCAAAAGTAGTTATGGAACAGAGATAGCGTATATACAGTGAAGCTGTGAGGAAAAGAGCTATGGAGCACTAGGCGAATTTCTAAGTATTATACTACCGCATAAAGAAGTCACTGCGCCGAACCATAAGACTGTATGAATAAGTCTTTTAATCTTTGTCACATTATACGTTGAATGGAACGACGGTGGTTGCTGAGGCGCATGTGTTTACGACTATTGAACGAGGAGCCTTTGCCGCTATTTTTAGCTCAAGGAAATTATATTCCATATTAGAAATATTGAAACTGACATCATAACTGTAGTCACCACTAAATGTTTGCATTTAATTAAGTCCCTGCTACTTAATTCAATCCTTACGGTACATTTACGTAGCATGGACTTATGTGGATTTTTTTATAGCTGTCAAGTTGTTTTAACATGTGAATGCTTTCATGAGATGTAATGAATTTGTGAAAAATAAGAATAGACATACTAGTCGATAAATCAATTTAGAATTAACGGATATACCCTAGTTAGCAAGTCACATTCTCCGGGAAATAGTAGAAGAGTGGAGGAATGTTGTGTAATCTAATCACTTTGCAATAGAAATGCAAGTCATTTGGTTACTAAAATATGCAACAATTATTGTTATATTAGTACATCACATGTTTATAGAAATTAAGAGCTTTTATGAAGTTTCGACTGACACAAACAACGAAAAAAAAGCTAAACGTTCATCTACATTTGCTAAGAGATGTCACATTAATATAAAAAAAGTATAAATTAACATGGTTAGTAAAACTATCCATAGATGTCTCTGCATTGCTAAATTTATGAATAATTCATTTTAATACTTCAAAGACTTATTCATAGATGTCTCATGTCTTAATTATTGGAATTGACTTATTCTGCTATAAAAACTTCCATGATCTTGGTCTAATCAAAGATTAAAAGTTTTAGATGGCTACGGCACTGACTCGAACACGCTTTCCGTTTCTCTCTTTTCTATTTTTCTTGTTTCGTTAGGAATCCTTATTCTCTGCATACCCTTTTGGAGAATAGGCACTAACTTATTACTTTTCATAATCCTTTTTTGAGCCTGGAAAGATTTACGTTTCACTAATGGTTACACTTATCGAACTAAAACACATGGGAAGAATTATCATTAACATGTGTAAGTCTACACAAGACACTCTCCTTTCCTGAATAGAGCGTGTGTAGGATTTGCCTGCGACGCTACAGGGAGCGAAGTTTTTCTTCCATTGCCAGTAACTTTATACAGCCAGAGATGCGTGCCAGAATCTGAGCTTCAGGTCGGCATAGTGACAGATTTAAATCTAAACCTCTGCCACATCGCTATCTGAATTATGCATATGTGTAACGAGCTACGAAGAATTCAACTCTCGTAGTCGCGAAATGCATTATCATTCCAATAATACACGTCGACATCGTCGACATACTCGTTCGAGACATAGACATTACTAATTTTGTAATAACACGTCGTATTCCTAAATTGGTCAAATAATACACAATGCTGTACAATTATATATGTTTATAACATGCAATGTAAATATATATACCTAATCTTCATTTGCTTTTTTAATCAATTGGTTTGTTAGTATGCCACTTTATTATACTCTCGTTCATTCATTCGTTCATCAATTCATTTCATTCTTTACTATTACGTAATTACAATAAAAACTAACGATCTGTTTTTTTTATGATACCATGACATTACGCCTGTACTTCCTCTACGTCCATGAAAAAGGGGGTAAGGCTAGTAAACTACTACTGGAAATTGTATGATCTGCAGCGGCTCGACCAACGAGGCAGCATTTTTTTTATCTCTACTGTGCATTATGATTTCCAAATCGAATTGTTTTTTTCTAACAATATTCTATTACCTTATTATATGTCGGTATTTGTTAATTGTTAACTAGATGGCGCTACTTGTTTCAATATTTGTTTATTATGTTAGTCGAAGTTTCTTAGTATACATTTTTCTTGCACATTATATTTTATTGCTTTCCGGTACACATTAGAATAGTTCGAATATACCTATTTGTATGTATTTTACCTCTAATTACGAGATTTCACATTGTGGCACTTGTCTATTTTAACTGTTTTTATATATAATTATGATGAATGATCTTACACTTCATACATATATTTTATACACGTGCATATGTTTGTTAAAAATAAAAAGGTCATCTTTTTATCAAAATTCATAATAAACATTAATAGCTAAAATATATAATGAAAATAAAACGAAAAAAACATGTAATAAGAGAAAGGATCACATTAAAAAATATTTGTGTATTTTTTATTTAGATGTAAAAATAAATAAATGCTAATTTACTCATACTTACAAATAGTAACGTTCCTATTATTAAAATAGATAACTCATATCCTGTGCTGAGTGTTGTGTCATAACTCATAGCATACCGGAAACGCGTAGAGCTGCGAATTAAAAAATAGACTAATTACATATTTTTAATTAATTAAATTGATTTCGGAAATTCTATTCGTTTTAAAACTTCCTTTGTTTCCCTCTCCGTTTATAGTCTTTTTCCTCTTTAATGTTTCTCACTGCAGGTATTTAACTCTTATTACAAATTAGTGTAATTAATTGGGTGCATGAAAGGAGCCTCCGCGAGCGGCGACTATGTCTGATTAGGTACAAATATATAATGCCCGGCGCATCCTGGACAGTGCGACTAATCCTTTCACCACGACGACTGATCAGTCAGCAATCGACACGACGAAGAAGAAGTATAATTAATCAGTGTTAACATTAGTACGTACAGGAACGAGGACGCGAACCGCGTCGAGTCTGTAAGATATTTGGCGCTCGGTGCACTCAGCCTACCCCGTAGAGATAGGGAGCGCATTTGATGATGTAATCATAATCATCATTTCATCATTAGCAGCCTGTCTAAGTCCACGACTGGACATAGAGGCATTTGTGCTCGTAATCCACTCGGTGAGGTGGGAGATCGCTTAGAACGACTTCTCAAACTCCGTAAGCTGTTGCTTGTAATCGGCCAGAGCATGTAGGCCACGCCATACCGTGATCTGATAGTGATGCATTTAGCCGTCTTTTACAACCCCCAGGATATCCCAGTATGAGATCGGGGGATGTACTCAGTACAGGAGATACAGTAATATAATAATAAACTCAAATTAGGCGGGCCAAATGAAATCCGACATGGCAGCCGCGGCGTCCAGATATTATTGATATGTCGGTATTACCGATATTATTGTATTGTTCAACAAAAGCTTATTCCGCGTTGCTGAGGTCATTTACTTTCAAATCACGAGGCCGCCCGCTCCGCGCCACCCTTTCCTTACAAACATATTCCATAGACTACAAATTTATAGACGCATTTTGTTTATTAAAGGCGGGAAACTAACAATATATTATTTTAATGATAGTAACTTCATCAATCCTTTTCTTGATCCGTTGTTGCTCTTTTAACTGATGAAGTGATGACTTTTTCAATGTAACATGAGCGAGGACGTAATGTCATTCATTCTAATGAATGTTCTTCTTATTTGTTTGATAATAAATGTCACCGCCAAAATACGAATCCAGTCGATAATGATCCATAGACAAATCATAGAGCTATTTAATTGAATAACACCGAAGTAAAATGAACCTTAGTATATAACGGATTGTAACCTACTCTACCAGCGATTGTTTATGATGATGATCTATGTATAAAAGTGTGTGTTTAGTTAACGTAACGTCTTTTCTTTATTTACTTGTTATAAATAAAGGTTGCAGTGCAATTAAATTTTAGTTTTCGAAGGTTCGATTCCGCCAATGAAACAACGATGGCCCTGCTGGCGTATTCAACTCAGTGGCGTGTTATTGGAAGGAGATATGTCTAGCAGTGGACCGAAATATGCAAAGGATGGTGGGCCTACTGGCATTGGTTTTGTCCGTCCTCGTCCGCTGTATGAAGCAGTGTATAAAAACGTGTGCGTGTCGGGACGCCCGACAGAAGTGATAACTTAAACTAATCTAATTTGAACTATTTAATGTTGAAATTGTTCAACTTGAGAAAAGCTTAAGTTATAACTTAAATTATATGTATATTAATATTAACTATTAACTGCCTCGTTGGTCGTGTTGGTTGCAAGTGCGACTGCCGATCGGGAGGTCCTGGTTTCGATTCCCGGGTCGGACACTACTAAAAT
>DWDU01000088.1:0-25038 GCA_018245575.1 Jemadia suekentonmiller | reverse complement strand
GCATTTCGAGGGTTCAAAAATAGCAGGTGGTCGAAATAAACTTATTGTTTTGTAACACAATATTACTTGCATTATTGCACAGTTAAAAAAATAAATAAACATTGGTGACATAATGCAAAGGCACAGATAGCGTTCGGAGCAAGTTGAGTTGCACAAACTTAGTGCTATGGAAACCACGTGCACGATATTAAAAACGATATCGTGCAACTAATCCGTGGACCGCGCTAGTGGTAAATAAATATTTATGGGACTGGAATTGCGTGCATTGAGTTTCGTGGCACTGCGAGTGGGTGCGAAGTGTAAATTGAGTTAAACTTTAATGAGCGGTAAGACTTGATGAACTTGTTTCACGAAGCCCTTACCTAAATCCTTTACATTTACGTATTCAAGGAATTTGTCTGTTCGTTCGTGGCTGTCGAATGTCTTATTTAAAAAATATCTGATACACGTGTATTTTATTAAACGCAAATTTAGACGCATTTGGTCTCAGTTATGCTATGGCCGTGTTGAGAATTGGTAAAGTAAAAAATTGACGATCGTTTCAACATTCGGAGAGTAATGACGTTAACCTAAAGTATATTCATGAACAAAATCTTTCAAAACTTAAGTTTTAACGAATTTTCACAGAACCTCTCATCGCCATACCGTGCTCTTTAATAAACCTCATAACAATGAGGTTTATTAAATAAATACACTTTGTTACGTTATTAATGTTTGGCATTTGGCGCTTCCTGCAGACTCTGTAAAGGAAAGGGCATGATCATCAGAGAATAATCATTGCTCATCGTTTTTCGCTTCTTATGCGACATGTACCTAAAAACCCAATTAAACTAAAGCCCTGTAGAATTTAAACTGTGATACCGGGCACCGGTAAAATTCTGTCGCATTTAAAATGAAATGGAATGTTAATTGCTTGTTTCTGAAAATTTCGAACGCTGATGGTTACGTGTTTTTATGAGATTAATATTCGTGAATGTTTCACCTTACAATTTCGAATATTACTTGCAATCTCTTAAACTCTCATATCGATGTCGTAGTTGCCATCGGTGTGGTAGGTATGTTTTGGAAAATACTATCAGGAAGGTACGATTTGTTAAGTAGTGTGGTCTGAATGTAGTCTTTAACTTAAGTTTTATATAGTGGTGTGGAGGAAAAAGGGGAGATCTCCCGCCAGGCGATGTCACTGCCTGGGGACCGCGGTCCGAATGTTAACTTTTCGGATCTTCTATATATAGTGTGATTCTATGGAACTTCGATAGCGTGTTCTAGGATGCGTCTTCTGATTGGCCAATCTCAATATGACGCGTTTTGACGTAGTCTATTGATGTTATGCGTGTTCAGCATTTTTCATGTGAGGCGCGCTCATATTACTGTAAGTATCGCGCCGCTACATATTATCTTTATTACATTTCATTGAATATTTTTTATCGGACTACTGAATTAACATAATTGTGACATCATCCAAAGCAAATTAATTAGGCAAGGGACAAACCACAAAATAATAATGGCAAATTAATAATTGTTCATTATTACACTGAAATAAACTAATTAAATAAGTATTGAATTTGGTGATGTGATAAAATTAACTCGACAGGGCTGCAATTATTAAATTATGTAAGGCTGTATTTACAACGCAACATATAAATTTATTCATGATAGTCTTTAGTTTAGTTTCATCAGTATTATTAATACACATGTAGATTATTTTATCAAAAATATTACCCGCTTGAGCTTATGAACAAACCCAGTGCCAATTCCAAGGTTTTATTTGGCAGTCAGAATGATAAATGGTGTTTCATTAGTGGCTAACAACGCAAGGTACGGGGTTCGAGTATTTCTTACCTTTTTTTAAATAGCAATATATATATCCGGTAAGAACTTATGTTGCCTGCACAGTACGTAGTACGGATGTCTGAAATTGCAATTAAAACTAAATTACAAACGGAGGTTTCCTTTGTAGGGAATTGCTTGTGTATTTTTTCCTGGACCTTTTCTTACCTTGAATCTGTTTGCTAGGTCTAAAGTTCTGTTTGTACGAAAGCTTATATCATAAGTGGAGCGGAAAGCGATTTGTATTGTCCGTTATATTGTTTTATTTGCGTCAAGGAGCAAATTATCGTAAAAGCAAGCAGACATTAATTAGTGGATGCAAATTATATATCACTGTTACTATACAGAAGCAAGGTATACTACAGGCACATCATAATGAAAGTTGCGCGACTGTAAATGTTATTACAATATTATAAATTATTACAATGTTATTACAATATTATAAACTGTAATTAAGACATAATATTTTGAATTATTTTTGAAATGCGAACAAAATCAATGTAATGTGAAAATTTGAGAAACGTTTAATAAATATTAGAGCACAGTATAATAGGTAGAGAGAAAAAAAATTTGAGAGAACTTATTATATAATACATGAAGCAAGCAACATTTAAAGACGTTAATTTCGTATCACCGAAAATCCGCTTGATTTTTAAGCCACGTATCGATTTGAACGAAGCTTAATTGGTTTAATATGTAGGAGCTATAAAATACGTGTTTGTTCTACTTCGGTGTACTGGGTATCTCCTGTTTGGTGTATAATTAACAAACTAATTAAAAGGCGCCTATATCAGTGATTACAAACAATGTGATTATTATATAATTAAATTCTAAAGTTATAGAACTAGAACCTTCAGTTGTAAAACTGAACTGTATAATTTTAGAATTTAAGTCCACAATTGTAAAACTAAATTCTATAGTTGTGGAAGGAAACTATGATTATGGAAATAAGCTATATATTTAGAAAACTAAATTAAGTAAACATAAAGATGGATCATTTGTTTCAAATACTAAATAAATGAATGAATGAATAATATAAACAGTACATTATGTTAAGTGTATGGACAAAATTCCGTTATAGGTACCGCACACGTCACTAGTAGATCACATTTCGGAAATAGACACATGTGTGTATACTTCCTATTTTCGAACCTTCGTAGAAACTTTTCCGAAGTTCTCCCCCAAATGCGTCACGCGAGGGAAAAGGAAAGAAAATATGAAACGAACGCTCATTACAAATGAGTATACATCCAATAGTACGCTTACATAAAACTCGCAACTATGGACTTAAATGAGTAAAAATAAACAATAGTGGCGCGCATAAAAATAAAGGACGACCTCACTTCCTTAGGAGAAGTTTTTGTGTGAGTTCATCGGATGATCTTTAGAATGAGTTCCTTCGGGAAAGCGATAGCAAAAATGTTTCATTAAACTTCTACATTCATGAGGAGTTTCCTAAAAATAAAGAATTAAGCAATTTGTTACTGTGTAAATGAGTAACTAGTATTTATTCTTATGTTGAGGATAAAATATCACTAATAATACACCATGTATAATTGCAACAAATTTCAACGGGTTTAATGGATTGATAATCAGTTTATTTCAATCTTTAGTGCTTTCTAAAACCTGTATAATCGATTACACATATGAAGAGCTGGTATACAAATATCCATTTCGCATGTGATCTAAAGCTAGTTGAGTAGGTGAGGTAGTTTTTCTAATTACTAAAACACCAGTTATTGGATATTTAAAATATTGTCATGTGAACATAGTTAGGTACTAACTGTCGTTATAAAAGCATTTTCCGTAGTTTTAATTGTCAGGAGAGCTTATCAAAGCCTTCTTGCGAAAACCGTTTGGTTTTCGAAATAAATACACAATAATAAAATATCGAAATTCTCAAAAAAAAACTACGTAATCGTACGATGTTGTTACGTGTTTTATTTCAATTGAGAGCTAGTTTAAATTGTTATGCGGTCGGTACCGCGGCTGGTGCGACGAGGGAATATGGCGCAGTTCTGATATCCGTCGCGGCGCCGGCTTGACTGGCTCTTCATAACTTTTCTGTCATCTCGATCACTACGCTACAAGCGCTGTTAATGTTTATTTCTATCCTAAGAAATCGATTGGAATCATTGCCAGTGAGTTTTGTTGAAATTTCAGACGTAAGATACTTGGCTGTGAAAATTGTTGGAAGCAATTAAGTCAACTCTGTACCTATAAATATCACAGGTAGTCAAAAGAATAATAAAGTAAATATACAATAAGTGCTAACAATTTGGTTTATTATAAACGTAACGATTTCCAGTTCAGTAAGGGACTTGCGTGATCATATAAAAATAATCGATTCTCTCTTTCTTAATTCTCCAGTTCCAGATTCTCCAGTAGTCACTAAAGCTAAATGCTATACTAAACTGGCCAACGGGTATCTGTCAATTGTTGCATAATATCGTGTGTCAGTCCGACCGATTTCGGTCATTGCGACCGATTACCTCCGATTTTATTTGTGTACCTACTCTTATATGTTTTGAGCACCCAATTTTCCTCATAAAGATCTTAGCACACAGCAGGAATGTGAGAACACCGTCATAGTGAAATTCTTGGAACTAAAATAATAATAACATGTTGGGACATCTCCGCACACTGCCTTTTGATCCCGAACGACGTATCAAGAGAGCTTGTGTTATGGTAACCAGTCGCATGATAAACTATTACATGATATGTACAATTATATAATGTCTATAATTATGTAATGTGTATAATTATATAATGTGTATAACTGTATAATATGAATAATTATATACTATGTATAACTATATAATATGTTGAATTATGTTTAGAAACAATAATTAGTACCTACTCGACGATATGACCAGGAATTCACAGCGGACATAATATCAAGTTCGCAATCTTTCCCTGTGCGGGCCACCCCCGCTGTTTCGCAGGAAATAATCATAAAACCACAAATAGGGGAGCGAATTCAATGAACTTGTTTACATATAACGGTCTTGCCAATTATCTTTTCGCTTCCCTGCCAATTGTTTGGTCGGTAACAGAAAATAATATTTTAAGGGGCCGCCTAGGGGTCCTCGAACCCGTAGATACAATACACATTATACGTATATGCTGTACAAATGAATAAGAGAATTAATTTATATTGCAGTTCAAAAATACCATTTCATCATCGTCATCATTATCATCAACGATCGGTATTTCATGTGGCAAATCATTAATTCACCACATAACATTGTCCATTATGTACGTATGATCAACGCCCGAATGATTGTGGTTCAGTCCTTTAAAATCTTTGTTACAGCCTTTCGTGGTATAAACTTCGAATTCCGAAAGTTATATTTAGCCAACATACGTTTACTAAAGCTGATTCTATTATGATTAAAAATCTACATTTGAAACATGCACGAATTTGTCGCATAAAATTCACCGACCTTTACAAATGGGCTTTTATATGAATAGTAACGCAACATTGACTTTGTATGAAGTAAACTCGACCTGCGCCGAAAATTAAATTCGATACTACATCAGTCGCCACGAGCTCTCTTCACCAACGGAACGCTTCTAAATTATTTATTTAGATGGAAAGTTTTTATTACGGTCGCCGGAGGACAGACAGATAATATGGGCCAAGTGTATTAAGAGACGAGATTAAAAAAAAAATATCCCTACATGATTATAACTATGATTTTTATCACAGTGTCTTTGCATCATCGAGCTCTGACTGATATAAAATGCCAGACATCAATTGGCTCATTCTGAAGATTAAATAAATAAAATAAAATAAATATTTAACCTTTTCTTATACTGAGCGTACCGAACACATAAGACCGAAGTGAAAATAGTCAAAATATTACATTTTAGTCAAACTTATTGATAACATAAGGTAGTATTTCCTTTTGCTTGAGGTATTTTTTGAACGCTACGAAATGGGGCATTTTAAGAAAAGAGCAGAAAAAACTTTCCTTTAAAGCCGGCCTCTGCGCTCGAACGTCGCGAATGTTCGTAAGCCTCGATGACCATTTTAATGATGCTTTTTTGTGAGCCTAAGTAAATAAGTAAAAAAGCTATCACTAGTAAGTATCTATATGTGTACATTCCATATGACTATGTTTCATTAAGTACCAATATACATACTCGTATAGTGTCCAGCGCACCCTGAATATTGAGACTAATCCTTTCACTCACGATCAGCTATCGACTCGACAAAGAAGATAACAAAATAAAATCAAACTCATATAGCGTATAGTACTATTAAAAGGTTGGTGGCTATCTATACAAATATTTATATTATGTACTCAAAAGCTTCAAATCGTCGCCGCTACCTGGGTATTTGTGCTAGCTCAGATATTTGTGATTTTGTTACCCCAGCTACATAAGCTATTCTGCGAAACCATAGAGATTTGATCAAGCAGCATAAAACACTAGTTTGTTAATGGATACAGGCCCCTATGAAGACCAAGGCTCATTTTGACCAAACAGGTCAGATACAGGGTAATCCAGAGTCAACTCTCCAAAACTGGTTTGCTTTTATGGCGAAAGTGTTTAATATATGTAGAAGCATTACAAATCTATAAGAACAGAGATATTTAACACTCGATGCTTTCAGCCTATCCCGTAAGAGACCTAACGTAGTGATTCTCGTATTAAGATAATAATAAAACTCGAAACGCCGAACTCATGTCACTTGGACCGCAACAAACATTCCAGTTCATTGTGTGAATATCCATGAAGTGCCGATGTGATTTCTTATTGACGAACTTGTAATGCCTGTTATGGCTTTTTGCCGCCATTTTGTCTCCTCCAATGTCGATTTACACGCTGAGTTTATGCACAAACAAGGCAATAATGTTAATGTGTTTGAATGATTAAAATGGTTTATGTTAATTATGGGGAAAGCACAGGATTATTTTATAAAAAACAGACATATATTAACCGTAGAATTGATGTCTGTTCGTAGATCCATACGAAACCAACTTTTATTGATAACTTTTACTAAACGAATTAGTGGACATTTATCCTTATTATGTCGTCACGATAGGCCTGAGCCTAGGGTAGGCATAGAGCACAGAGTGCAGAATATTCTTACAGACCTGATGTATTTCTTCTACATTCATTATTCTCTTTGCACGGTTTAAATGATACTAACAGTAATTCCTTCAGTCATGTTCAAAGTTGCTTGTAGATTTCCATGAGCGGCAGCGAGCGACATTTTGAGACTGCTGCCCGATCGTTTATTACTCTAATTACATAAAAAACGTATAATTATACCCCCGATGTACAATCACGCTTACAAAGATATATTTTATTGGATCTATATAACAATATTGATATACAAAAGATTAACATTGTTGATTGTTCACAAAATAATGTCAATTTCTGATAATACGCGTCTGCATCATTCACGATCATCGACTCTTTATGGTTCCACTCTTGGACGCGAGTTTCCTCGCAGTGAGAAGGGTTTAGGTTATAGATTGCCATGCTGACCGAGTGCGGATTGGTGGATATTACTCGAATTAGAAAACATAACGGGTGACTCTGATTCGTGCAGATTTCTTCACGATAATTTTCTTCACTTTAATTGCAGGAGGTATTTGGTTATAAAACGCATATTTTTATAAAGACCAGCTTACAGGGATTTGAATCTGGGTTCCCCGGATATTCTTTACGTTATAAATTCCATTTTATGAATGCAATAAAATCAAAACCAAGTTTTCGCTACAAGCGTTCGCCATCTTGATGAAAATTACGTTACGTATAGCAATTTTCCCCTCTTTACGCCGCGTTCGAGCTTCTTTGTGAAGAAGAGAAAGCTCTAATGTAATTCGTCTGGATTTGCGCTGTAACCTCCGAGAAGTACAAAGTTCAGGTAGGTATCACGTTCCTTTGTAAAATTAAAGTTTTTTACTATCTTTTTAGCCTTTACTACAGTTAATGGTGTCGATTAAGTTTTAAAAGACTTTGGTCTCAGTTTTACAAGACTTGGTCTTCAGATTTGTCGTTATCTGTAGAATACAAAATGAGATAGCACTTTTTTTTAAATTGTTATAAATTTCTACTAATGGGCGCGCGCGCTCGTTTGTGTGTGTGTTTGTGTGTGTGTCTCTACGCGTGTGTGCGTGTGTGTAAAGGAAGTATATATTTAAAGTGCGTTCATTCAATAGCCTCAGTGGAAGGCACAGTATCATAAATACACTGGACATCGCGCTAGCTGTCCATTTTGCGGATCGCCTAAATGTATGCATCGAT
The DNA here is from genome assembly GCA_018245575.1 of Jemadia suekentonmiller. Lineage (NCBI taxonomy): Eukaryota > Metazoa > Arthropoda > Insecta > Lepidoptera > Hesperiidae > Jemadia > Jemadia suekentonmiller. The sequence goes on along the minus strand of DWDU01000088.1, from coordinate 16,944 downwards.
CAATACTTTACTGGATGAGATATGGATTAATTCTATTTTTATTTAATTAGATATCAACATTTTTATATTGTAAATTAAAAAACGGGTGGACAGCTGCAGGCCCTTGAAAGTTTTATGTTTGGCCTTATAAAAATCAGGTTAAATAAAAAAAAGTCAGCTGCTGTCGCCCCTTCAACATTTATAAGCTTGGTCGTATGAGAATCTCGTCGAACAAAAAAATTTTGCTGTCTCCTGAACCGTGAAGCAGATGCACCTCTCTAAAAAATCCTGGCGGCACCCATGCTTTCAAATAAACCGGATACATTTATCCACGTTTTCATATAATCGTCCAGAAAGCTTCGGATCTACCTGAGATTTGTCGTGAGTTCCAGCCGATCTAAGCACTAGCACAGCAGAACATAGACATTTCTAAAGACCTTAGTTGTAAAAAGTACGATGTGTTATTAGAAACACATACATTGCTGTGTTGTTTGCTCATAAAACCTTTATTATTGAAAATTCAACATCAGTACTTCCTCTTTAGCATCAATGACGAAGACAAAGCCACATCTAGTGACATGTACTTCAGCGTTAAAGCTGTTAAGTCTATGCTGGTGCGACATGGTTGCAATTATACCGCCAGCAGCCTGCCGCCGAGCGCTGTTCCTTCCGACCGATTTGAACAGCTAAATCTATTGTTGGACGCAACGCGCTTAGAACAGTACAAACTACGGATAAATATGCGCCGCTCTAACTTACATACACCCACCCGCAAATTAGGAATTCTGCTGAAAATACTATGCAAGAAGATACTAAGTAAGATTATTTTTGGAATAGAACGACAAATATGCAGGCAGCAGTTACAAATGGCAACTGCCACCTATGAACATATGCTATCGACCTTGAATAGGACTGTAGGTGTAGGAGTATTAGGACTTTTCACGTGTCGTTCTTGGTCCTTGTAGATTATTCGAAGAATCTTAATGAAAGCTTAACGTGTCTTCATGTATATCGGTATTTTTTCTACGCAATTTACAACGTGGTTATGTTTGATACCATTACAAGGAAATGAGCACAATATCACTAATATTATGTAACGTTTTTGTGTACGGACGTGTTCCCAATTTAAAATTCCATTCATCAAAAAGTTATTCCATCTACAGGATGGTGTTTTTTAATATTCCTCTTGTGAGCGTTCGCGGAATGAAATTTCGTTATGTAGCATATTCTATTGGTTGATTGACAGCTGTCAGGGACAGCGTGTCGGTTTAGAGAAGCAGACCAAATATGCGTCCACGGGAGGAATAATCTACTAAACTACGAACCCTGTATATGCTGCGAAATAACATAAGCAATTGAGAATATGATACACATACAAAAAATAAATCGTTGTTGATGCGATGGAACATAAAAACTATAACTAACAAATAATCCTCAGTATGTATCTCAGTATCTATGTATGTATGTTTATAAAACATACATACATAGTCGTATACCCATTTGTACCGTGACACATAGTAATAAAAAAAATATTACACCCAAGCCCTCAATTTAGTGTTCCATTCGTCAAAAAGTCATTCCAGCCGCGGAGTCGGGACGTGGTATTTTGAAATACACCGTACCACTTTTTGTATGACTATACGAGGGAATTCAATTTTGCAACATCGCGAGATCGGTTTGATTAGCAGCCATCGGTTTGATTGACAGGTGCAGGCATCGTCAATAGATGTTTTACTGTACTGTCCACAAGGACAATACGATATTAATATTAATACAATATTAAGGTGAAATTCAAGGGTACGTTATTTAAATGTATGTAGGTACTTGCTGCGGTGATTTGAATGAAAGTAGGAGAATATGTAGAACATGTAAGGAGAAAATTTTAGTCGTAAAGTGGAGTACGCATATTTAGAAAAAACTATTCACCCTTGCTTTAAAAATCGTACTCTTAAATTTTATCTTGTGTAGTAACTTATCTAGTATAGGTATATAAAAGGTATATAAAAATATAGTTAATCACCTCTGTTTTGATGTTATATTGCTTGAAATAGCTATGCTGCCAAATATATAGCTAAATAATAACTAAATCTGTTGATACCAGCCTGTATTATAAAGGAGATTCTTAGATAGCCAGTTTATTTAGTTCAACGGTTTGAATAATTATGATCCATCTCCATAATACAGTGGATAAGTAAAAATCGTATAAATCTTGGTGAAAACTGTAATTTCTAAACTTTTCTTGCATTGAAAGACAGATAAAATTGTATTGCATGGCTATCGGGTGCACGAGGCATATTTACGTTTCCTTCAGTCGTTATGAACGAAGCCACCTCGTGACGTAATGTTATTGGTTTTTGAAGAGCCCGTGAATGGCGTTATTTCTCGTGCTATTTTTTCCAGAGCCGTCTTTGAGAACGCTTGAACGGAATTTTCGGCGAAAGTACTATTTCCCGACGTATTCTGGCACCCTTGACGCAATTTCCGCAAAATTTCACTGCGAGAGTTGTCGACTAAAGTGTATAAGCTTGTGTGTATATATGAATTTCGTTGGATGGAATGTACCTACTCATATTATAGTCCTGATTGCTCATAATATTTCTTTGGTACATGTGGATGGGATATGTGGAAATGTATGTCGGGAGTTGGGATTAAGGATTTGTTGCTATTCTCATGCACTGAGATAAGTATATATATTTGTAAAAGTAATTGCCAACCTAAGCAAAGAAATAGCATTCAGTAAGAAATTGAATTCTAGTGTCTAGACTTAAATGTGAATCGCCTAGTATTTAACTGAATTGAAAGACAAAAATTCTTCATAGAATATTTCTTCTAGGGCATTCATTACTGAGCGATAAGTGGGTATTAAGTAACCAATGGAGGAAACACGTCAATGGACACCGAAGCGGCTGAAGATTCGTAACAAGTCGTTGGTATAGTAAAAGGTGTTAATGGAAGACGCGAAGCAACAGTGACTGTACTGGGAAATTAGATCGAGAGGCTGAAAAACCCTTTGCTGACAATTTCATAGTTACGTATAATGTGTCAGGGCATTGACCATCCAAGGAATTAATTTTATTACGTCTCCGTATTTCCTTCGTCTATTTTTATTTTTCCTGACGTTCTTCTTCTTTCGTGTTGTAAGAGCTAGTTTTTTTTTACAGACACACATATTTTGTGAAATATTATTAATTTAACTTTAAGAACGCTTTCTTATTGATAATCAATTGTTGAATTAAGCAACGTGTAGTTCAGTTGTATTTCAATTAATCATAACATTATTTTACATTTTGCGGCATTATAAATTAAAACCGTTATATTTTTATGTACCTTTTTCTATAATTACCCCGTAAGCAGATCGCCAGTTGGTAAGATATCATATTCGTCCACAGCGATTTGAGTACCAGATGTGTTGCTAACGCGTTGCAACTTTAATAGGAGAGATTTAGCGTCACTCTTAAAGGGCCCCATGTCATAGCGCTCCAGGGACGTGTAAGGACGAAGTTTGTTCCTCGAACACGTGTCACACTGCAGGGCTCCCGTAGTTTCATGAAGAAACCGCATCGAATCGTTCCCAAGTTGACATTACGCACAATGGCGACATTAGGTAATATTCCAAACTTAGTATTCGAGTTCCGAGTTTTGACTAGAAACATTCAATTGATATCACAAATGTACTCCGTAATTATGAATATTGTATTGTCTATGACTTATGATAGTGTTATTGGCTATGGCCATAGCCCTTCTCGTTCTGAGAGGAGCTTTGCTTAACAGTGGCACGATAAACGCGATGATGATAATGTTGTTCCTGCTGTATAGTCGACTGCCTCGTTGGTCGTGTTGGTAGCATGGGCGGCTAACGATCGGGAGGTCCTGGGTTCAATTCCCGGGTCGGGCACTTGGATTTTCCTAATTTAGATTTTCTGGTAGTGGGTCGGAGTCTAGAGATGTGGCCGGTGTATGGCAATAGGCTCACCACCTATTCCATATTGGGACATAAACGTAACTGGTGGTGTTCTACATTCCTCTGCCTACCGTTTTGGGGATTATGGGCGTAATGGTACGTTACGTTACTAATATTGTTATTGCCAAAGTCAATCTGTGTCCCTTTCTGTCGGTTTATACTTTTGGACTTGTGCATTGATGCTGACTTCAACGAAATTAAAATGATCCAGTTTAAATATAGTTACCTACATGTAAATGAAACACATTACGTGTTATTTTTTGGTAAAAAATTATTATTCTTCATTTATTTGTTTTTCATTATAAAATACTATTTTCAAGCCACGAGGGTATAATTATAGGTAAAAAGCGAATAAATATATCCGACTTATCACTTATCCTAACGAAGGGTTCGGGTAACCACTGATTAACATAAAATATTTCTATGAAAATATCATATGAATGTTGTGTAACAACAGCGTGGCTTTAACCATATTAACCATATTAGACATGGCTTAAATGCATTTTCAAAACGTCATCTTGCACGAGCGAGCGCCGGCGCCGGGCACAATGCGAGCACCGCGCAAGATTATTGTTGTTCGATTGTACTGCACAGGTTCACGCTATCACTTAGGGCTCTCACGTCGCGTGGACAGTTAAGCCGATATGGAGAGGATGGGCGCACAGAGAAAACAGTTTTTTATATTATAAAAAGTTTGTAGTGGAAAGTTTTGATTTCTAATATAGTTCGATATTTTGTAGTTAGTATAAGTGGTTGTAACGTATACGAATGAAGCCAGGCCATTCCTATTTGCTGGTAATTGGTTTAGGAAGTATTTAATGATAATTGTTTTTTTTTTGTTTACTAATTAGCTTACTGTGAAATTGTCATATAAATGTTTGTTACTGTTCAATTGATTAATTACTTGTCTAGCGAATTTGCTTATCCTTATTATGAGTGGTAAAATTTGTCAACATTAAATAAATAAATTTCTCTGGCCTTGGTGATTTACTGCCGAGAACCTTATAATCGAACTATACCTTCGTCGCTTTTATACTTGTACATTGGAAAAGAACTAGGATGGGCCGTCAATAAATGAAAAGCGACTAAAAAAAATCTCGTTAAATAAAGTGTTAATATATTGCAAGTTGCGTATAGAATATGCAATTCTATTTTCGAGCGCCTCCAGTGTACGACCCGCGCTAGCTGGCAGGACCACGAGTGGCTGCGCTGAGTTATTGTGTACGTATCGCGCGCGACACGCTCAGTGGTGCCCTCTTAGCGCCAGCGATGAAGCTTTCTGCCTTATTGACTATACCGCTTCGAAGTTTACTGGAATATTCCATGACAACACCACTATATGAACACTCGATTGAATGGACAAAAATATAAAATATCACGCCTGTGGCCACACTTTTGATCAGTTATATTATATGTCTTATAGAACAGAAGGCGAACCCGTTGCGATAGCCGGGAACGGTATAAATACACGTATATAGTTTGCCACGTGTACGTATTGATGTGGTATCGTGCTTAACTCCCATTAACGTCATTAGCCGAGGCACGAGCGAGCCGAAGTTCTAAACTGTTTAACGAGGTGGTCTGAACAGTGCGATTTCGCTCGCGAAAATAATGGGCCGTGGGCCATCGACTTCCTCACTTCACACATTCAGCTCCTAACTAATAAAAACTGCAATTTTCTCAACGAACTCTTGTCGGTTATATAACTATACGGTTATATAACCGTTCAGTTATAAAGCTATCCAGATATGGGTTATTTCGCTACTGTTTATGCATTGTGCACATTACAGATTTTTTTTTGTAATGGCGTATTAAATGAATATCATAACGAATAGTTTTAAACTATTGCACAAAAATACCTTTAATGATCACTTTAAATAATTCATGTTTAGTTATCTGTGCAATTATTTCTTTAGCGCATATCGCCATTTACATAATATTACGCCTGTAATATGTATGTATATGTATCGTATGTAAATATGAAATATTAGACTAAATAACTATGAGTAGGTATAGGCAATTAGTTTCTTCAGTATGTTGTTTTAAGGCTCTAATTGAAAAGTATTAACAAAATTTCTGGAGACTTGTTATGTAGAATAGTGATTTTTATTTATTTTCAATCAACTTAAATTAAATAAACACAAAAAAATTAAACCTAACATCACGCCTGTAATCCCCGAAGAGGAATGTAGAACACTCCCATGTTTCACCAGTTATATTTACGTCCCACTATGGAATAGGTGGTGAGCCTATGGCCATGCACCGGGCATAGTGCATCTATAGTGCCCGACCCGGGAAACGAACCCAGGACCTCTTGATCGCCAGTCTCGCTTGCAACCAACACAACCAACGAGGCATAAACATATGTATCTAATGCATTTAAACAATTACAATCACATGTAAGACATTTAAATAAACGAGAGCGAAAAAGTGTAAGATTTCAAGAGAAATTATTCTTACAAAGTAGCATAAAATTGTTCCGATTGACACTTCAAATTTGCAAAACAATGTATAATTAAAATATATTAAATACGTCTCCAACTTCTCAACATAACTTTTTCCTACAGCCATAGTATAGTATCCATTAGTCAATTAAGTTAAATAACTTCCTAATTACGATACGGAGACATTGCAAGCAAATCGTTCGTAGAGGCCCCTCTCACACAAACCATTTGCGCGGTACAATAACCATACAAAACCTTGGACAATATCTATTACGATGATAGAATATTAAATTCAATACAAATGCGTTGGAAAGCTATAAGCGCGGGTGTATCTAGGCGAGCACAATAGAACAAAGTTGTTCCCAATCTCGGCGGGAACATTGCCCACCCACTAATGACTCTACCAACAGAGCCAATAGTGATTTATTCGCTGCGGCGACAGCCTGCGCCGCCGCAAGTTGAGCACTCAGCGGGTTAGAATTATACTCGACGTATGACATTTGAGATTTATTTTTTCTATGTACGAGTACATCGGTGGAAGCGCAACTGCTAATCGAGACGTCTTGGTTACGATAGTCGAATTGGCTGCTTATTGTATTTTTCTAACTTAGAATATAACTTAGAATTTCTGCTTGATGTGACTCGGAGTCTGGATTAGTGATTGGTACATGGTAATAGATTTTCCGTCTATTCCAGCGTTTCTTAAACTGTATCAGTCCGCGGACCCCTAGAAAGTCAAGCACATTTTCAAGGACCTTAATTAATAAAAACCTAGGATTAAATAAGAATTGTTTATTTTTGAACTAAAAAAAAATTCTTCTTATACTAAAATAAATAAAATAAATTTTTAAACGCAGATTTTTAAACATGACTTACTTTGGAAGGTGTTTTAAGTGCTAATGTAATTCTTGAATTATACATCAGTGTTATTATACATTATTGTACAGTATTGTGTTTAAAGTTTCGTGCTGATTGGAAACTAATCATCATTCTTACTATCTGAGTTTACTATATTTAGTATAATATACTGAAAATGGTTAGTACAAGAAAGGTACACCAACGGCGAGTCTGAAAAATAATGTACCATGTTGCTTCAGTATAGATTGGCATAGATACGGCTGAATGGTTTGACTGAAAATATTTAATCTCATTTCAGGTTACACACACGTGTGTGTACATATATAGGTACATATACACATCCAAATGTACACGTTCCGCTAACGCTTATGACTTAGAAGCGGACGTTACATGCACCTGCTACGAACTTCCGATATTCGAACGAAACGATAATTGGTTTCGATTCGGCCAGTTGTTTGCGTGGAATGGTGCAGCAATTAAATTTTGTTTGCGTGGAAGCCTCGTGGCAAGGTCGAGATCCTCTCCCAACAAGAGTTCGAAACAGATGTCTCCAATTTGTTCCATAATCTGTTATTAAATTATAACTTTTCTTCGTTGTTTATATCGATATAAATTTTTCCATCAATATTGTTCAGGTGCTTTAGTCATTGGGGATTATTGAAACTTATATACTAAATAAGCAAATGTTTACTAAGTCTTTTTCGTGCACGAAATGCACGAATGCTAACAAAATACTTATAACGACCTATAGTAACGTATGATTATATATCTACCAGCTTAACTCACGTGTGGTTCTTCGTGGTTGTTCAACCAGTCTACGCCGCGACCTCGCTGCAATCGATGGGTGCTCATGAACAAGGACCTCGTATAGGGACGAAAATAGTCGGGCTATCTCGAAAAATCACACACGAGTTAGTCGCTAAGTATATAATCATGCATGTCAAACGTGGGGCTTATTGGGCCTATGTTCACCTGTGGACAGCAATAGGCTGATGGTGACGATATTATAATTGTGTTTAAATATTCACGAAAGATTTAGCAGTGAAATGTGATGACTTCATTGTTACTATAATGTTACTCGCACTCTTTTGACCCACAGCTCTTTTCAAGGTCAGCTGTTGATGTCTATGGGCAGCAGTTGGCACTTGCTATTGTTGGCTGTTCATATGTTATATTCTTCAATAAGCTGTAAATTACATATCTGTATTGCTTAAATGATCTAGTTGCTATGTATTTTCAAATTTACTATGTAAAATTGTTCAAACAAATAAATAAGATCGAGTGTTACTTATATTGCATTCATTGATTTTGAAACAAACTTAAAATGTAGAAGTGAAAAGTTACATTTAAAATTAATGAATGAAAATTTGTTTGTTTCCGGGCGCATTTTTGCGGTGTTTGAAGCGAACGTGTTCGGCATCGCCGTAAATTGGAATTAAGGCGTCCGTTTGAGAATTCTAATTAATTCGTAGCTCGTTGCCAAGTGACGACACGTCCTGCGGTCGGACCTTTGATTTATTTCGCTTTTAGTGTTCACCCGCGATGAATTCCATTTATACTTTGGTACATTATTTTCGATCGTGTGACGTCACTAGTATGGCTGCATAGAATTACCCTTTTTATTCTCTGAGCAAACAAGCGACTAAGACTAGCACGATAAATGGCTTAATGATGAAATATATGATATTATACAATATCATAAGAAATCAAATAATTTACAGTTTAATATTTTGCGACTACAATGTTACGTGGATAGAGTAATATAGTAAAAAAAATTCAGCCATTTTCTAACGAACGGTAGATTTTCAACCAATATTTGAACACAGTTTAAAATATACTAGCGATTCTTTTTTTTTTTTGCTCTAAAATTTTATCGCCGTCGAAAACGATGGCCCATACCGTGAACAATGTAAATAAAAAGCGATACTGAATAAAAAAAATCGCATGTTCCGCTGGTACTGACATGTAGGGAGTGCGGCAGATGAAAGAATGACAGAACAGAAGTACAACGCGAATGTTGATGGACGCTGGCGCTAAGGGCGAGAAGCGTTCACTTATTTTAACCAAATACGTCTCACACTTGCTCACCGGGTAGTAAGAAGTCTTTGAAACAATCGTCAGTTTATGAAGAGAGCGATAAAATTAGAAGGATATCAGGGCCGTCAGGTTAGTTACCCATACATACATACCCATACGCGACGCACTCTCGCTCGTAAGAAACTAGATGTGATATGTCCCCCCTTCCGCCATTCCCCCTTCTCTAAACACAGATCAAACATTTGCTTATACCAAAAATATTCAAACTGGTGTCAATCGAACCCGCGATCCCCATTTCAGTAAGGTTCACTAACCACTGGCGCAGCGGGTTCGTCGAAATCATGTTTATGTGATTATTATAATATCGGCGCTGGCAACAATATCAGGTTAGCAAGGGTAACATAGAAACACGTTTATCGACAAACATATGGCTAGATAACGGCTTTGTTTGAAAATGATATCGAGTTTGAAACTCAAAATTACGCTCAAAATAATTATAACGAGAATGACTCGATAACACGGGCTTAAATTATGTTCGTGATATTACTACGAAATAATGACGTAAACGCCGCATGTCACATACAGCCGGGGTTATAATATGTAAGCGATTTTATTACTTATACGAAATAATGGGTTCTTTGTATTCCATTGTTATTTAAATTATTATTATTAAAAATTTATGGACTCATAGTCAGAAATAAATCTATTACTATTATTTCCTATCATTATTAAAGGTGAACCGTTAATGAGTGTTCTTTGTTGTTTATTATAATTTTATATGAAATATAAAATCCATCTAGTTACGTATTTATAATCATCGTCACCTAGTTACTTGCTGCATAGGTCTCCCGTAAGCGACTTTTGCCCACAATCCCTACGTTGGGTATGTTGATTGGGCCAAGGCTAGTAGCCACGCTAAGACACGCCTCGGGATGCTGCGATCTGCCAGCGTCGGGCACCCGCTTCATACGGCACCCTACTACTGCTAGTATCAACTTATTGTCGGTAAAAATACTCATTAATTAATATAAGTTGTTGCAATAATAACGACGGTGATCTATATTATTTAGTTAATATGTGGGGAAAATATTTATCCAACATATATTTGTACAAGGGTGTAGTAAATTAAAATTTGTATGTATTATGATTTATGTTATAAATACATCAAATAAAATGAGATATCTAAAACGCTCATAGCTTACTTTCGTGCTGTCAATGATCAACAGAGTGGTCTGTGGTCAAACAGCACAGAATAGACATTCATAGAGAACATAATAACCCAATGACATTTAAACGTAAGCATTTATTGGATTCAGTCGAATTTCAACCACTGTTGGACATTAGCAATAACAAGTGTATGACATTTTAATTATTACTCAAATGAAATCATTACGCAACCGTTTCCAATGGTAACGTAACGTAACATCACGCCTGTAATCCCCGAAGAGGTAGGCAGAGGAATGTAGCACATTCCCACGTTTCACCAGTTACGTTTACGTCCCACTATGGAATAGGTGTTCAGCCTGTTGCCATACATCGGGCACATATTTAAACTCCAAACCACTATCAGAAAATCTAAATTAGAAAAATTTAGTTGTGCCCGACCCAGGTATTGAATCCAAGACTTCCCGGTTCACAGTCGCACTTACAACCAATACGACCAACGAGGCATACAAATTATATATTATCTATATTCAAAATACGACAGGTATTTCCAAATTATTCATTATTCTAATTAAGTATAATAATTATTTTTTTCGTTTTTAACAAAATGGCGTTCTATTTACATTAGGTAATTACTTTTGCCTTGGTAAACTTAGGTAGCCTTTTACATTAGGTAATAACAAAATGTCTTTGTTTGTAAATTTTTAATTCACACAAAAGTCTAACACTTTTTTAGAGTTACAATCTGTTGTAGTACGATTCTTTAATTTGCTAATATTCCACAGAAGCCTCGTTACCCTGTCATCAAGTGGCCCAAACGTAAACTGTGACGAACTTTATACCTAAAAGTTTTCCCTCGATTTGCATAACACGTGAGACTGAAGTATCTCGAAAATCTCGCTTGTCTACGTCAAATTTTCGCTATATTTATCTTTATGATGCTCATGTTTTTACGTGCGAAACCAAGAAATTACATTATGGAAGAAATTTGTTGTAATCCAATTTATGTATAAAACAAAAGATGTCATATACGGAATCATAAAATGTTTCACAGTACTGCTTTGTGTATCGTGTAAATTGATCGACTAAACATCTTGAAGCCTTATATGCAGGTTGCTAATCTCCATATCATTCTCCGATATACTGCTCGACTTAATACTTTTGATATCCTACTGTAACATTTATTTTTTATTATACCTAATGCTCTCAGCTTCTATCTAATGCAAACTTTTGGCAACGTAACATCACGCCTGTAATCCCCGAAGACGTAAGCATAGGAATGTAGAAAGCTCCCACGTTTCACCAGTTACGTTTCCGTCCCACTATGAAATAGGTGGTGAACCTAGTGGCATACACCGGGCATATATCCAGACACGGAGCCACTACTAGAAAATCTAAATTAGAAAAATTTGGTAGTGGTAGTGTTTGGTAGAACTGAACCCAGGACCTCCCGATTGGCAGTAGCACTTGCAACCAACACAACCAACGTGGCAGTCAACTTTTATCAACAGATATCTAATATCCAAATCGGAGAAGCACAAATTTATTTTTAAAGTGCCTACTACTTGCTATACAAGCTGCGCACATACTGCACTCTTGAATTTTTTATGAATAAGCTAAGCCGAGCACCTGATCTCCGTGTTGAGGTAGAGAAAAAAATACATACTCCGACCCATGCCGAGATACATGATATGCGTATGAGGCGACTAAACCGACGCTGGCAGATCGCGGTAATCAGCGGCCTGCCTACGTCCCGGCTAAATAGCCCGTGCTGATGTACCCAGTGTATGGCAATAGACTCGCCACCTATTCCATAGTGAGACAAACGTAATTGATGAAACGTGAAAGTATACTCCACCCGTCAGCCTACATCTATATTCGATATTCTGACTGATATTAAAACTAATATAGTACCTGTAATAACTACTATAATAATTATATATTATCATTCTAATAAGTTTTAATCAATTATATCAGCTAGACTACATAATAATAAGTTCCGAAAATGTTTAGCAATGTAGTCAGAACACAATCATGACAAATATCGTTATTTGTGTGAAATTCTACATTTTTCAATTATAGGTACTTGAAGTTACATATACTCGTATTTCAGCTTCACTGCCTTAGACGTTTTTAGTACTTGAACGCTAATTGCAAAAAAGGAAGTTTAACCAACACGACACGATACGACATTATTCAAAGCTTTATGGAGCGACGCGCGCTAATAGTATGAGCCAGTGTCTAGCGCGGCGATTAAACCCAACAATAAATTCCGATAAATAGGACATTGTCGTCTGTCCTGTCCATTGTTACTTCATCGTAGTTAATTCATTCGAATCGTCAATCATTATTTCAATTTTCTTCGTATTCATTCAATTTGTCCTTTATTCAATTACTTATGTTGCTATTATGTGTTTGTGAAGTTTGTAATTGTCTAATTCACTACATGCAATCCTTTAATAAAATCTAACAAATGTTCCCATGAAATATTATAATGGTAGCCGTTTATTGTTATAATTGTGTTTGGTCCACGACAAACAAAATCTTAGTTCTGAAACACTAAAACATTAAATACTATTTTTTTATTTTGCTATTTGTCTTCTTTGTACAAAAGCCCCAATTACTTAGGCGGCATATTCTTCTACTATTGAGGATTATTGATTCCCTACGGTCATCTGATCCTGTTAGGGGAATTTCCAATTTCGCAATTATGTGTATTTATAAATGATGTAAGGATTATGGAGATCGAGAAACAAAATCGTGATGAGAGAATTCGTTAATAAAATATTGTTTACATACAACATGTAAGCTTTCACATTGACGTTGACATGACCATTGACATTTGAGTATGTATCAGTAGAGCCTCAAGAGGGAGCCACTAGTAAGGAGAATATAAAAACGTGTGGTATTTTATGTCAATTCGAGTAACAAAGTTAAATTACAAATATTGGTTAAAAACTTCTTTCAAACTCAGTGATGTTTGTGAATTTCCTTTAAGAAAAAAGTGCAAAACACGATTCAAGTGTGTTATAATAAGAATAGTAAAGCATTAACATTTAATTGTGGATTCTCTGTTTTAGGTTAGTAAGTATTACGTTGGCTGATATTTCTTATGTAAAACTTATGTGTATTTAATAAATAAACTCTGTTTTAGCTGAATCACATTGTATCATCCGTCAAGAAGAAGGTAACCCCTAAACTTATATATATCTAAATAAATTACTTGAGCTCTTCTACATACTTATATTATCATTTTATTAAATAGCGAATAACAACCATGACAGATCATTAGTATTAAACAATGACTTAAATCTTATCGGAGCTTTAGTCTAGACAAAAAGACAGTGCTTCCGCTTGCAAGAGGGTTTCGTGGCGACTGAGTTAAATTAGATCTTAATAAGGATGGACAGCAAGACGTCTTATCTCCACGGTAGCACAACCGAGAATGTAAAGGTAATCTACAATAACTGATATAAATAGATTAAAATTTATTTTAACGGCCTCTTTGTTTAAATGGTTGTAACCGCGACTGCTGAAAGAGACGTAACATCACGCCTGTAATCCCCGAAGAGGTAGGCAGAGGAATGTAGAACATTGTAGTAGCTGATAGGAAGGTTCTTTGTCTAAGTCCCGGGTCGGGTACAATTAAATTTTACTAACTTAAATTTTCTAATTTCTAGTAGTGACTCGTAGTCTGGACTTGTGTCCGCTGTATGGCAATAGGCTCACCACATACCATGGTGGAATGTACCGAAACGTAACTGGTGTAATGGGAAAGTACTAAACTCCTCTACCTACCTCTTCGGGGAAATGCAGGCGTGGTGCTATGTTAGGTTTAATAATGCCTACGAGATGAATAAAATAACATACAAATATACTTGTCCCATATGCAACGCTCAGAACATTAAACAAACTCGCTCATACCATACACTTTTATTTCAACGTCAAGAATATGAAACTTTCTTAATTATATCATTTAAAAATTCCACATTTCAGTTCTAAAGGATGCACTCCATTTCTAGCTCATTATGAGAGGGGGAGTGGCAAAGGGGGAGGCTCATTAATTTTGTATGACTTTGGTAGAGGTTATATTTAAGTTAGGTTCGCGAAGTGGGGTTAAAAATTAATCAAAGTTAAAATTAACTCAAAGAGCATTTTTCAGGCGTGAGTTATTTGAATTCTATTATTCGTTGCAAATTCATATTTAGCACTTCTTTCACGTCAGTTATATAACGTCTGGGGCATGTTCTGCCATGCTTCCCCTACTAGAGTCTAGGGGCCCTAGAGGGCATACCTACAGTTTAGTGGCCAAATATGTGTCGTAGTTTAAAACAGTCGCGGTAGTCAACAACAATATACAAATAGGACATTGATAATTTCTGTTACCATATTTATACATACATACCTAATATCATGCCAGATCCCTCACAAGGCCGGCAGAGAGTAACGAGTGCCAAATATCTCTATCCTTACAGACCTGCCGCGTCACTCCCACATTCATCACTCTCTTCATACATGCACGCCGCACGAAGACTTGTGACTCTCCATCAGCCATTATCTGGTCTAAAAAAAAACGTAACATCACGCCTGTAATCCCCGAAGAGGTAGGCAGAGGAGTGTAGAACACTCCCTCGTTTCATCAGTTACGTTTACGTCCCACTATGGAATAGATGGTGAGCCTATTGCCATGCATCGGGCACATATCCAGTAATTGTACAGGTTATAGTAAAGTAAAAGTACCAACGAGATGATTAATATTCCTTCTAGAAAACATGGGGTACAAACAGTATTTTGAACAAAAACAGTAATTTGAAGGTCGGTACGAAGTGATATTTAACTATTATCATACGGATTACAATATCATTTAAATACGGTCCACTCTAGATGCAAATCAGATGCACACCTTATATTGAAAAACGATTAAATGTTGCCAAAACAGATGACTCTCGTGTGCTGGTTTATGGTTTAAAATTAACTAAAGATTTAAATTTCATAATTTAAATCATTGTCCTTAACTTAACACAGTGAGGTCAAAGTTTCCAATACGATTTACTCTTAGAATGTTTACATAAAGACACTATTCAAATATGTATTTGATTGTAAGAGAATGCAGGATAAGCGACCTGTTGTTATTTTTTCCATGAAGGTTATGTTATCATAAAGGCTTTACAGCAATTCGATGCTTACTATAATAGGTCGTAAGGGAGGAGAGTGTACGCTTCGAGGGCCCTAAATGTGAACACAGAACATAAACCAAACCTAAAAGGTAACAAGTCTTTATCAAATTTCGTAACTAAGTACAACATTTAGCATGTAAGTACAACATAAAAAAGTTGATTTTCCTTTCTTCACCTGGTGCGTGCCGGGCATTACAAGTGTAGTAAAGATAAAATCATTTGTTATTATTTCGGTGACCCGACATAGTCTACATTCCATTTAAGCCCACGCAACTTTATAACTTCGATCGAAACAAACGACGGACAGCATAAACAAGTTAGTTGATTTCATTGCTACGTTTATTAACAATGTGCCGACGTTAAACGTGAGAAAACGAGCAATGTAAGTAAAAGATGAGCGCGATGTAATTTTGTTTGTTATTTGCCTTTAGAGTGAGATAAGCTCGTCCTCGAACAGTCGCAACCTAATATTGTTCCCAACGGTCTCTAACTGGTTGGCAGTGGCAGCACGCCGCTGCGTCACGCGTGGCCGCTGGGCGAGATTCTGTATATAAACATGCAGATGCACTGCAAACAACGTACTGACTCTCGATATCCGAAGCAGACTACTACGAGCAAAATGAAATTCTTCGTAAGTTAAAATCAGATTTCTTTGAAAATTTTAATTCTACAAAAAAATATTTTTTTACAATTAATCAATTTGAAATCTATAATTTATTTAATATTCAGCAATTAAAATTAATGGTAAGCAATAACGATTTTCACTGTGTAGTATTTTTTTCAATTATTTCTTACCAAAAATTTGGAAAAACGAAATTGGCTAATATATGAACTTTAGTTCAAGTTATTATAATTCATACTTGACCTGGATTCTTTCCACTTTAACTTTAAATCCTGCCACACCACATATAATTTAGTTGCCTGTTATATTAAAGATACGTGGTTTATAAGTAAATCATAGGATTTACATAATACACTGCGGTTTTAGGTTGCATTCCTGTTGGTGGCCGTGGTGGTTGGCGCGGCGTCGGCCGGCTTCATCGGCCGTGGCGCCGGCTGGGCGCCGTCCTACTCGTACCGGCCCGTGGTGAGCCGTGTGGTGTACGCGCCCTCGTATGGCGGCTACGGCGGCTACGGGGGTTCCAGCGGCTGGAACGGCGGCTACGGCGGCTACGGGGGTTCCAGCGGCTGGAACGGCGGCTACGGCGGCTACGGCGGCTGGAACAAGGGCTGGTCCGGTGGCTACGGCGGCGGCTGGTGGTAGACACTGCACGATGAAGTGACGTCAGTTAAGTGGTATGGCTTATTTGTGTAGGTTGATACA
>DWDU01000087.1:0-25102 GCA_018245575.1 Jemadia suekentonmiller | reverse complement strand
ATAATAGTACATCCTAAGTATACAGCGGCGTTCATCGTTTAAAAATCATCATTATATTACACGCCGGATTTACATCTACACACATTTGAAGTTTAAAATACGAAACATTTGCCACAAGACAAAAAAGCATTGGGCTCAATAAATAAAACCAGCGACAATAAATATTCGGTACAATCATTGTCGCAAACGGATTACAAGAGATACACAGTAAAACAACAAAAATGATACAAGCGCGCCCTTGTTTATCTAAGTACTGTTAAGACCATTTTTATGAAGAACTGGGTAAATAACCTAGCACAAACATTAATCTGCTTTGAACAACAGCAAGATGTAAAGGGACTGCGGAGGGTAAATATTTTCTTAGGGGACAAAAGTCGACTCTCTAGCTGCGCTCGGCGCCAATTAGAGCGTGATATGATTTTTATGTAAACTTAATTTACGTAATTCTTGTTTAGTTTCTCCCGAATCGGATTCTGATTAATTAAATAGGACTAGATTAATTTGAAGTCGTTAACACTGATTGACAAAAGCATTGCTCTCATTAGAATGTTGTTCATATTAATTTTCTAAAACACTTTATCACGTGACGGAATAATCCGTCAACATTTGGAAGCTTGTCTGAGTTCGAATTATCAACGAAGTTTGTAGGCTGCCTGATAAAAGAATAAAATAAAGGTGCCAACAAACGAAGACACTAACGACCAGCTAAAAAATTTTGCTATCCGTACTTTGACCCAAACATGAGATCCAAGTCACACAGAAAAAATATATGGAAAGAAGCTAAAATATAACAGTTTAATGGTAACCAATGATTAATTTCCCTATAAAATTCCTGGTTCTGTCATTAGGTTGAATTCTTGATGTCCAATTAATAAACCGTTTAATATATTTTGTTATAGAAATACCTAAAGTCATTAGTGTATCGGCTTGATTGAGTTAAATTTTTAATTTTGATATAATTTTGAACAACTAAACACCCAATTTAATTCATATCATTAAATAATTTTCAATTACGTTAAAGGAATAAGTGTTACAAGTTTTATCTCTGGATATTACAGCACAGCTACGCAACATTACGATGTTAAACGTATCAATGGATTTATTACAAACGACAAAAGGATAGCAATTGTAATATAAAAAGTACTGTACATCTTTTTAATTCTGGATGGGAATTGAACCCACAACATTTGCGTTCAAATTTTGGGTTAAATTGGGATAGAAGACAAAAAGTAAATACTTTTACCCATACATACTTTAGTTTTTATGTTATTTATATGAATATTTATGTGCATATATGTGACGACTGCCTTATTATAGATAGATAGATACATTTGAATTACTTAACCGTAGGAAGCATCGATGCGAGTCGATTATTAATTTCGCCTTGGTTATAAATGTTGCGTGCATAACTATAATTTAGTGGTGCTGCTCCGCTTGTAACCCTTAATTTATTGACACCACCTCGGGTGGTGACTGTGCAGTTTTACTTTATTCAACCCTTCTTCGTTATTTATATCTTTCGATACAGGAGGCTGGTAAAGCGGATAGAAAATATTTTCAGGGATTTTTTGATCATTTAAATAAATGTATTTTAATGAAACAAAAAGTATTTAGTAAATAGTTATTTGGGATAAGAAAATTATTTTTTGTTCATATAAGCGCGCTAAATGATCGAATATGCAACTGTAATACTTTATGTAATATATATTCTAAAGACTGTAGGTACATTCCTTTGTTAGTACGTAAGACTACAAATATTTCATAGAGATAGCATAATTGAAATATTAAAATTTATTTAAATTGTGAACGTTGATGGACAGAGGTGCCGAGGGAGGCCAACATTCACCTATCTTGATCAAATAGCTGAGATACTGGCTGATGGGGGAATCAGAAGTCTCGAAAACCGGCGCGTATGTATGAAGAGCGTGATGAATGTGGAGGAGGCGCGACAGGTCTGTAAGGATAGAGATATTTGGTACTCGGTGCTCTCTACCTACCCTATCCTATAATGGACCTGGCGTGACATGTACGTATTATGTATGTATGAATATTTAAATTCATAAAATTTTAAATTTAACGTAAGAATATTATATTAAAATAAATAGCATAATTAATTGATTCAGATTATGATATTTTAATACATTGCATTTGTAACATCAAATTAAAGTATAAAGCATATTATTTCTTACTTTACAGAACTGTACGTAATTGAATAAGCAAAGCGTTTAACGCAAAAATTCTAGAGCCCTAAAAGTAAATTGAACTGTCATCTAAATACCGCTCAAATGTAAATTTCTTTGGCATGAAAAATCCAATTTATACAATTTACCATAACTTGTAGTGCAAAGTAAAATTTTAAGACTAGAAATTAATATTTGGGAAGATAAAATTAAAATGTGCTTGAACCCTAGCAATTTTACTTCGGAATCTGCAGTTGCATTATTTGCATTCATATTATTTGTGTGATATAAATACATAAATACGTTCGTAAGGAAGAATACAGGAAGTTAAGAGTATTACTTAACTTGTGTTATAGTTTTGCTAGTAAAAGGCGATAAGATGTCAAAAAAATAATAATAGGATTATTCACTAATAAACAAGAAATCGTTATTCAACTGTTCAATTTTATTTTTTAGTATAATATCGAAATAATTGTGTACCTACCTACAAAATACGTAACATCGTAATAGCACGCCTGTAATCCCCGGAGAGGTAGGCAGTAGGAGTGTAGTACACTTGCACGTTTCACCAGTTATGTTTACGTCTCACTATGGAATAGGTGGTAGGCCACAGCCATACACCGGGCATATCCAAACACCGAGCCACTACTAGAAAGTCTAGTTAAGAAAAATCCTGTAGTGCCCGCGATTTGAACCCAGGACCTTCCACGACCAACGAGGCAGAACCCATAAAATAGTCCATTACAATCAATGTAAATCCATTCACTGCGGTTACTTCTATTCTTTACCCGCAAACGCCCCCTGTACATAAGAGTATCAGTCGCGCCGCGCGATCCGAAGATTGGATAAAGTTTGGATTTAAATTAATTTGGCGGATTATTAATTTTGAGTAATGAACTTGAATTTCACTTTAAACGAGCAATTTCGTTATAAAACTTGCGCCTCGATGAATATTATTTTATAATGTACTTAGCTCTCTTTGCGAAAGTTTACTATAATTTGTGGAAAGTACTAAATGATTTAAATGTGCGTACGAGACGATTTAACAGCTTTTACTCAATTTATAACAAGTGAATTATGAATTTTTCTATCATTAATAAATGTTATTAGAAATGATACAGAATCCGCTGTTATTTGTATGTTATTGACGAATATGTTTACTGCACCGTGACGAATGATTCCCCTTTCAAATTCGTTCAAAACATTTGCTGAAAATACGGCTTCAATTCGGCAAAGAGCTCCAAATTTGAACCCGTGCAAGACGCTATTCTGGTCTAATCCGGACTGCGCCTGGAAAATATTTACTTAAAATAAGGATATCGCCTGAAAGCTTCATCTCTCCTTTTCATGAATCTTGTTTACATAAAATCTTTGCTAAAATCTTGAATGCTGCCGTAGTGCGATCAATATGCTGTAGATACTAATATAACTCTATTTAAGCTTACTATTGCTTGTTTTTCAATTTAACGTAAACGAAAATTATATCTTTAATGAAAGCACTACATAATTCAGGATATTTCAAGGAAATATAGTTGGTACGTATTAAAGTTTACCAAGTCACAGTTAGAAGAATAACTGCACAGATAATATGTATATTATGTACTATATTATGTACTAGATACGGTTAATAATATTTTTGTTAGTGAGTATTTGAACTGCTAGTAACAAAAAAAAAATACGTACCATCAAGGCTGTATTCCCCGAAGAGGTAGGCAGAGGAATGTAGAACATTCCCACGTTTCACCAGTTACGTTTACGTCCCACCATGGAATAGGTGGTGAGCTTATTGCCATGCATCCACTACTAGAAAATCTAAAGTAGAAAAATTCTGTAGCACCCAACCCGAGAATCGAACCCAGAACCTCTCGATCGACAGTCGCACTTGCAACCAACACGACCAACGAGGTAGTATAACATATTAATACCGCATAATTTCGTTACATTTTAATATAGAGATTTAGTCGGATATTAATCTGTGTATAGAGTTGGTATATTAGGACCTTCACCGAATATTCATACGTATGATTGTATTGTGTATTTGTATTGCTGATAAAAGACTTTTATTGATGGTAGAGGTTCCTGATTTAGTCCACTGTAATTTGTAATCTACATTTTTCTTACATCATAAAGTATGATACTCTTCCTTAACATTAAAATCACGTTGATATTTTATTGCTCTATACCTTCATACACCCCAATGTTCCTTAGCTGCCGTGACGTCATGCCTCAAATGTTCTTCAATAAAATCATTCCGTTAGCGTCGAAATGTCTCCCTCGCAATCATAAAATATTTTGTTCTATCATGTCTCGTACGTGGCGACATCGATCGAGTGCTAACAACGAAATATACTAGTATCGGTCACTTAGGCGCTCCCCTTCGATTCGCGCAGGACGTGTTGGCAAAGTTCCCGAGGGTGCATCGGGCATGCGCAGTCGGAACATGCACAGTGAATCATTAACTAATGATAGGTTCGGGTCGTCTAATAAAACTCGCGATTTCTTTCCGTTATGAATAGTTTTTTGTTGTAATTACTGTGTTGGGAATTTTTTCATTGAATGATATATTTGCCTCGGATCAAAAAAGGTAATTTGCAATTAGTGATACGACGATTTCAATTTTGAATTGGAAAGGGATAAATCTATAAGCTTAGTTCCGCTGTGAATTATTGTGATTATTTTATCATGTGTAAGCATTTTGGAATAAATGAAACGCAGTGAGGAGTGACCTGATGATGGCTCCTTGAGGCAGAAAATCTCTTTGGAGTGAGTTAAGTATTATTAATGTTATGTTATTTACTTTATTTCCAATTTAGGTACCAATCAGTGTCCAATTTTTTATTTAATTATTTGGCTAATTAATTGGCTTGTTGTAGTTCGAACGAACACATAATTGTACTTCAATTACGTATTACTATTAATTATTACTATTAGATGTTACTATTAGATGTTACTATTAGGTATTACTATTAGGTATTAGACAGGTATAATAATATAAAGTGATCTTTCACTGTAAATTTTGTTTTAAAGATACTTTAAAAACTTACATTCGCCAACGTTTCATTAAAATTCTGTAAGCATTGTCGTGCGCGTTGACCAGTCGTTTATTGAAAACATATATGTCAACATTCTCATCGAACTTGAACCTTATCACTTAGCACTAAAGACTCTATATTAATAATTTAGAACCGACCATGCGTAGTGTGGTACAGTCAGCCAGTATTTACCAAATCAGCAAAATTAAATCGTGTCGTTCAATTCGGAACCGTTTTCGCATGTGCGTAGATTTGAGTTTTGTTTGACGATGGTGTCCGTTGTAGTTCAGCTCGATTATAGTAATGTAGTCAGAATCCACACATATGGAACGGTCAAGGGCGGGTGGTTGTCGACTGTGAACTGTGTGTTGAGGCGTAATGAAAACACACTCGAAATAAACCATTACTGCTAACTCTTTCTAAAGCGTCTACGGCTTGGGACTGCGATCTAATCGAAGATACGTTAGTTTTATGTTTTAATATGTTTGTCGTCTGGCATGACATTATAAAAAATTTAATAATTTAGAGTGAATGACACTGGAGTCCCGAAGCGTATTTACTCGGTATAAGTCGAAGTTGAATAATAAGACAGCTAGGCATATGTAGTTTAATGACACTAGAAGCTTTTTGGAAAAACGGTCGAGACTAGACACTTTTGGCAAACGACATTATAAAGACGATTTTGATGTCGCTAGTAGAAGTGAAATAAGTTATTTCAAACAAAAATAGCCTCGAGTATATTCGTTTTACTAGTATATCGTTACGCAAGCTTTCTTACGTGGTAAGCAGAGATTATCGAGTGTTGAACATGTATCTTTATAGACCTGACGTACACACCTACTCATACACACATACCTACTCATGACTTACTTGACTTACTTGACTTAATGTCCTGTGGCCCCTAAGTGGGGCAGAGGGCTTCCACAGTGCTCCGCCATCGCGTTCTATTTTGGGCAATTTTTTTCGTCTCGCACTCGCTCATAGCTCATGGCTCTTTATAATTAGGAAATTTATATAGGTTAGTTAGTTAGTAAAAAAATGTAGGCTTCTATAAACATACATTATTAGCTGTTAGTATGATAATATATATTTTTTTTAAATATCTGGAAAGAATGTTAGTCTAAAAAATCATTTGCTGGATGTTTTTAAAGATTAGTCATTAGTCATCTATAATATTTTAAAAAATGGAGAGAATAAGAAAAAATCTTCGTCGCCATCTCGTGTTGCAAAAGCACGCATGCCGCGCGCTGTCTCGACGCAGTGACATCATCCACGCCGGAATTATCTTAAGATGACTTAACGACATCAATATTGTCGTAGCGCCTCACGATAAAAAAATTGGGTTGTATACATACATATTTTGAGGATTAAAACGTTTTTATTGCAATTCTTTAAATCGTTTTTAGGGATACTACGAGTCATTCGGTCATTCCACTGATATGTTGGTCAGGTTGGTCCTGTGAAATGAGTTGCCTAGCAGCTAGCCGTCGTGGGTTAGATTTCCACCCAGGATATTTGTTGTATGAGTAGTATTATTTATTAAATCTGAATGTTAGTTACAAAATATATTGTAAGTACAGTATTTGTGTTTATTACATGTAGTTTATCAGCCGTCTGGTTATCATAACACATGCTCTCCTCTTCGCACTTACATGGGATCGGATAGTAATATGTGAAAATATCCCAAGAGTACTTTTACTCACTTTAAATTGATTGGTACTGATTTTGGATTAAATTTTAATCCAAAATGGTTCATATAGCCTTATATACATTTAAGATTTTTTCTTTTTAGATGTAAGCTCTCCAGTAACTGATGCTGAAATTTGAAGCATTGGGTTATTACTGCTTTTCGTCTATATCGTCAAACAAATACTTTGTTTATGATTATAAAGATTTGGGTATTGTCCAAATGCTAAAGATTATATAACCCATATCAAGGAAATTAGCTGCTAACTTGTTTAAGATTGAACTTTCTGCTAAATTTACTTTCAAGCAATCGTGAATTTAATGAATTTTATATTTTGTTGTTTCATCCTTTACTTACATACAAATGTGTCGACTGATATTGAGAGACGTGAATTCTACGTACGTAGCACGTGACATTCTTTGCACACGAAATTAAATTAAAACGTGTGTTAATCAACGAAACATGTTATAGGCCTGTCATCAATCAGTCCGCTGAGATTTAAAATTAATATACACAAATTAAAATAGCGTTCGTAATAAATAAACAATGTTGAAAATTATTTTCCTAGCTAATCGGTATGATTGCTATTCGAAAACAGAAAGTGATATTCTCGTTAACTTTGTAATACGCTGTTATAATTATTTCTTTTACATCCTGCTAACCACGTTATCCTATGCTATCATGGCTATGGCAACGAGACGTCGCCGCCCGACGTAAAAAAATATATTCCAGGATGGCGCAGACTTATCGATTACCCCTATGCGCTCTCGGGACGTCTGTGTTAGCCACGATCAATATTGTCTATTAGCGCATGCAACATTGTGAAATTTAAGTTTTAGCTAGTCGCTATATTGTACTTCAAAGGGATCCATCAAAACCAGTCATCCCTATAAGGACGGAAACGCCCTATAATGGTATTGCGCTGCACGTGAAAATGTATTCCACGCGACGCGCATATGGCTTATTCTCGGATCGATAGGCGTTCCAGACGCGGGCAAGGGGGACGTCTGTATAATGGTTACGTATTAAACTGGCGGACTACTATTTCCGAACGGAGTGCGCATGCGTAGTTCGCATTTAATGGGTCAGGGCCTCTCAGTGTGAACTGGAAGCCGACCGATGGTTATACTTAGAACACGCCATCGTTCAATGCGGTATAGATTTTCGCGTAAGCAAACGGACATGCAATGCATAGCGTCCCACCGAGCGACTTCGCTCGCTCTAGAAACAATACTCGACTAACCGGTCGCGAAGTAACCCGCATGGAAACATAGACAGGAGTGTTTGTTCCGCCGACCGGGTGTGTGTGCAACAGTGTAAATTCCTACATTTTGTAACATATCGTTCTGTACGAAGCGGGACAGTGTTTGTTTCACGGTGAGTCATCTTGCTAGTGATTTAGGAATATTTAGAATTTGCCTAATGTTTTAAAGTTGAAGACCGGGTACCAGTTTCGTAATTGTTTATAGACGTTCGGTACGCCACGCCGCCGCGCCGGCCGGCATCGCCTTTTGGTGGCGTTCTGCGCATCTCGCCCTCATTGCGCAATTCGTTTAGGCATTGACAATCACCGAGTTGTCAAGACACCAGACAAGGTCGCATGGTACGTCACGTAAAAACCATATAGATATGCCGGTGCGGAACGTAAACATCGGTGCACCGAAAACTCTGATGATGTCATTAGCGTTGAATAAAATTAGACACGCAGAGCGAAACTATCGGCCGGTTCATTGAGCGACTGGCGGGCGAAGCAAGCGGAGCGCCGCGAGCCGCTGCCGACGAACGACAAGGTAGGGCTCGCTGCAACGCCGCGACCTTGCGGCGTCACGCCGCGTCACGCCGCGCCGCGGATTATTTTCGTCGCGTTTTGGCAGCTAACAACTCGCCTGCCACGAGCCCCACTCTCCGTTCCCCGTATATGTTGTCTAAACGTGCTCCTTCTTTTCAGATTGCGACAGACTCTAGCGGCGAGGCTCGCTGAGATTGACGAAATCGTTTCCGAATTTGATCGCGTGTCGGAGAAAATCGACGAACTCCGACAGCAAATCGAAGTGTACATCGCTAAAGTTGGGACTTTCTACGTGTTCGGGGAGGACGACGCCGACGGAGTGCGCGGTTTATCTAAAGAAGTTTCTGAATTAGTTCAGCGTACTAAGAAATTCACTGACGAGAGCAGGAGGCGATACGGCGGATCTGCGCCAGCGGACGTGGCGCAAGATTTGTCCGCTTTAGAATTATCTTCAGAGGCGTTAGCTGCAGTGATGGAGGAGAAGGAAAGGGAGTGGAAACGTGCACGTACAGCGCGCACTGAATACGCCTCCGATGTGGAAAACGTTCAAGAATGGATCCGCGCTGCGGAGTTGACGGCTAAGGAACGGACTCTTCCACCTGAACCGTACAGAGAACGGCTGGTTTCTACAAGATCTGAAGTGCCAAACGTGGCAGACCGCTTGGAGCGACTGACGCGCAATGCTCGTGCAATTGTCGAGGGAAGTCGCGATGCTGGCGAGCGACAACTGATCCAATCCACTGTCACGGCACTCTCAGAGCAGTTCGCGGCAGTTTGCAGCGAGCTTGAAGCCCGGCAAGCGGCTGTAGAAGATGCCTGCGATGCAGTAGCCAGATTCCTAGCTCTATTAGAAAAAGTCCTGCTATGGGTGGAGACACAACGTGCGTTTTTGGCTCGGCCGCTACCCCTGGCCGATTTACAAGAAGCGCAACAAAAACAGACTGAATACGGGGTATGTTTACAAAGTGTTATTGCAGGAATGTTAAAATTGATACAACGACTATTTTATTTATTTTTTTCTGTTTACAGAACGCACTAAAGAGTTGTAAGCAACAAGCGAAGAATTTAGCGGACATGGCTAAAGAGATAGAAGCAATAGAACGAGTCACAAGTCCAGGGGATTTACCTTCTAGATTAGAGGCAGCAGAAAATGCGACAGTGGAAGTCGAAAAGAAATTGGCTAAAACAGTTAGTAGCTGTTTTTAATGTTCACTGAAAACCTGGAAAATACAATGTGATATTAATTTATAATTATTTTTCAGAATGGATTACTTCAAGAACTCGCTGAGGAATGGGAGAGATGCGAAAAGAAATTAAAAGACGTCGGACATTGGCTGGAAGCTACAGCGAGAACTCTAGAAGCACCACAAAATGCAAAGAAACCACTCAGGGACAGGCTAGCTCATAGGGAAAAATTAATCAATGATATATCAACACAGAAAACGAAAATATCCTACGCAGTGGAGAAGCTCAACGTGAGTTTCCTGTAGCCGGCGTAAAATTTATAAATCGTACCTTAACTGAATCTGTAATGTGATAGTGTGTCTTAAACGTAAATTTAATGTTATGCATGTAACAGGTACACTTTGGGCCGGATGGCGTAGCGGCGCAGTCGCGTTCACCTGAAGGTGTCCAGCGAAGTGCGCATGAATTGTGCAGTGCGCTGGATGCCCTGGCGGCGCAGACGGGTGCACAAGCAGCACAACTGGCAGCGGCGTTGGCGCAGCTGGAGGCGTATTGTGCTGAGGTGACGCGGCTGCGCGCACAGCTGCTGGAAGCAGAGCAGTGCCTACGCCACGCGGCGCAACCCAACTACAGTCCGCGCGACCCAGAGCGCGCGCAGCGCCACCAGCAGGTGAGTGTCGCCCCACCTGCCGCTTTCACCCGCACCGACACTGATCGAGTAGGTGGCTAGCGAATATTCTAGTTTTGTTTATCTCCGGGTCGGCGGGTGTCCGCCCCCGACAGCATCGCCCGTACATATCACTGGCTCGGCATTCATCTTTATTTTTTTCTGTTGCCTCCTCCTGCCCCTCTCTACTAACTCGTGAACCGATATCCTCCGTTAGGAATGTCGCGAAAGAGTTAAGTTGCTGCAGAGCAAGATTCAGGCGCGAAACGAACGAATGAAGCTGCTCGTGCAGCGCGGCGGTCCCGATGCCGACCCCCTACGGGACGCGTAGGCGCCGCTCCTAGTTTATAAGTCGTCGTTCGCTACCGTTATTCCCGAATATCACTACTACGTATTATAATTTTTAATCGCTAAATAGTCACGTTCAAATAAACGATCAAGATCGCAGCCACTGTCTTTCTTTTCATGAACCTTAGCTTC
The DNA here is from genome assembly GCA_018245575.1 of Jemadia suekentonmiller. Lineage (NCBI taxonomy): Eukaryota > Metazoa > Arthropoda > Insecta > Lepidoptera > Hesperiidae > Jemadia > Jemadia suekentonmiller. Next base: position 14,082 of record DWDU01000087.1, on the reverse strand, counting down.
CATCGCTCGCACGTCGCCTCGCGACCAGCGAACACCCTCGTAAATGATGAATGTCCGTACTTGCGTATCAGGAGGTCGCCCGGCGTATCGAAGAGTTGACGCACACCATCTTCGAGCTCGACCCATACGCGGTGCCGCCGGCCGAGGACGAGCCGGCTGCCACTCTGTCCATGCTCGTGAGCCAGGCGGCGGCGGCGCGCGCGCACCGCGCTCGCTCTCCCGAGCGAAGGCCGCGCGCGCCAGCCGCCGCCCGCGCCGTGCTCGCCACCCCAGCAGCTCCGAATGCCCGCGCGCGTAGTCCCGCCTGGGTCCTGGGCGGCACCACCTATGCCGAGATAGTCAAGGGCTGCGGCTCACGTTCTAGCTCAGTAGGTTCACGACCGACCAGCGCTCAGCGGCTCCCTATGCACAGATTGCAATATGAGACACAGGAACGTGAGGATTCGCCTGTCCCGCCGGAGGAAATGCCCGATGGTGAACTTACTGTGCCCAGTGTTCGAATCGATGACGCGATAGAGCAGGGTGATGTGCCGGTGTTTAGTGAAACCGTGTACGGTGTTAGTGAAAGTGCCCCGTTCCTTGGCCACGACGATATCTGCTATGATGCCGATCATCGGGATATATCCGAATATGACGCAGCGGCGCCGACAAACTTTGAAACTGACATGGACATTGAAAATGTACACGGTATTCCAGCAGAATACGATTCAGCATCCATTGAGCTCGCTTATTCGATTAATCCGGCCCCTATTACGCCAGAAGTGGAGTTACGAGAACCTGAAAGTCGGGATAGGTCCGTGAGCCCGACTACACGTGGTCGCTCTCAGGAAATGTCTTACGCTGAAATCTTAGCACTTGGTTTGCGTAAGCAAGCCAGAAATCAAAATATTACACCGCTACCAAAACCACAAGTAGCGCAAGTGGAAATGGTTAAGGAAATAGTGGTCGAAGTAGAGAAATCTAATCCTACTCAATACGAATCAAAAATCCGTTCGAGAGAATCATCAATATTTAAGTCAGAAAAAATCGACAGGACAGAACGCCCGTCACAACGTAGCCGCTCCAGAGACATGCCAAGACAAAGGCGAGCGCCTGAAAAGCGCCCTACACGAGCACTCGAATTGCAAAATACAAAAAAAAAGAAAACGCCAAAGAAAGTTATTGAGGTTCAAGATTTTGAAGATATTGAGCCCGTTCAAATGGAAAGCACTCCGATAGTCTTCGCATCTGTACGAGAAAATAAAAATTTAGAGGTAGCTAAAAAAATACATCATAGTCCCACAGTTATTGAGACGGTACCTAAAGCTATATCGGATGACGCTAATCCTGAACGCTCAACAACAGATGTGGAACAGAAGAAAAATAAAAAGAAACATAAAGTTAAAAAAGCCAAAGTAGAAAGTGAAGATGAAATAGAAAAGGCTCTCAAAGAAATAGAGGAATCGGATAAACAAAAGAAGAAAAAAACGAAAGACAATCGTGAGGACAGTAAAGACAATATTGTGGATGTTACATCATTTGATACGTTTAACGTACACCAAATGGATCTTAAACTAACTGACAAGGATCATACAATTAAACACAAGAAAAAGAAGAGTCATAAAGATAACATAATAAAAAAGACAATTTGTAATACAGATTTAGCGATTAGGGAAAAAGTTACAGAACAATGTGAAAATGTACCGATAACATCTCATGAAGACAGCTGTAACTTGTTGAGTGATGAAACAAAATTATTGATAACTATGAAATCATCACCTGAATTCATAAACAGTCAAAATGAAATTCTTCTGGGCAATTTGAATGAAGAGCCTTGTAGCAGTGGTGATCTTTTGCCTATTGAAAGAAGGAAATTAAAAGAAGAGAAAGTGCCAATAAGAGATGATTATCATGAATCTGTTGAAGGTTCCGAGCTTGAAGAGGTTAATGAGTTAGATACTGTTGCGTGTGAAAAATCTCAAACTAAGGAACTGGCTACTGATATTGAATGCGTAGTAACAGTAAAAAATAAGAAAAAAAAGAAAAAGAAACGTGACAAAACACCTGAACCTGTGTCGTTAGAAATTGAAATGTTGCAAAAAGATGTAGAAATAGTAAAAAATATTGAATTACCACCTATGTTGACTTCAAATGTAGAGACTCAAGAGGAGGACACACAAAAAACTTTGAAGGCGCGAAAAGGTAAAGAATCAGACATAACTAAACATTTAACAGAAAACGAAACTGGTACACTCCTTCATAATGAACTAAAAAGCAAAGATATTGATTCTGAAGCCAAAGAAAGAAAAGAGAGTAAGAAAAAACGCAAACACAAGAAATCTGAACAAGAAGAAAGTAAACAAACATTAGAGGAAACATGCGTTCATGCAATAACTGAGCTTTCTTCTGTTGATCAAGTACATGTCATACAAGTAGAATCAGAGGATAATTTGTTTAAAGAGGTCATAACGAAAAAGAAATCGAAAAACAAAAAAACTAAGACCCACAGTGATAAACCAAATATTACCGAGAGAGATGTGGAACAAATAGAAAAACCGTCCAAATGCGTAACTGAATTGGTACAAGAAATTTGTAAATCACCTATAAAAGAGACAGATTCGAGGGATGCCCAATATGATGTTCAATTAAACGAACACGATGTTGAAACAAGTTTAATAACTATGGATTGGAATACCCTTATGGCAGAGGAAGAAGGATTTCCTGAATCGACCGCCGAACCTATTATTAAACCTGATTCTGAAGAATCTTTTGTTGATCCAGCACAAATAGCTACTGAGGTAACAATACTCGATTTAATACATGAGGAAAATGAACGCAGCCTCCAAACGGAAATACATGTTCCTCCTGCAATTTCGGAATACGATATTATTGAAAGTTCAAGTAAATTAGTAACTGAAAGAGGTAATGATTCAAACTTATCTAGCACATCAGCTGAGAAAAACAACAACGATAAATTCTTTTCTAGTGAAAGCAACGATGGTATAGCAGTTGTAGAAGAAATCACAAATTTACAACCAGTCAACACAGAAGTAGAAACTCGAACAATATATCTCATTACTCATGAGGAAAAGAAACTACCTCCTATTAGAACTGTGAAAGTCTTCCGAAGTAAAAGTAATTCTTTAGAAGAAACTACTTCGACAGAAAACATAAGTATTAAAACAGAAACTGTTGCAGATAATGTAATTACTGAACAAAAGTCATTTGATTATAGCGGAGATTCATTGAACGTAAATATAGACGATAAGTCGGTTGCAGAGCAAAGAGTTACGCAAACTATTATTTCTGAAGTTTCCAGTGCAAATCCTTTATCCGATACAGATACTACTGTAAAATGTATCGAACTTATAGGAGAAGAATTACCAGTTGTAGAAGATGACCTTTTTGTAAAAAAATCGGAAGGAAACAGTCAAGATCAGTCAGATTTATTAATAGCAAATGAAGTTATACTTACATCTAAACAGATAGAAAATGATAAACTACCATACGAAGAACCTCAAATTTCAACGGATGATGCAGGAATGCAACTTGAAACACCCCAGAATACTCGTAGTGGATATAAAAATGACGAAGTTGTGGCCGAAGGAATTGAACACGAAGTACTATATTCGACATACACAGGCAATGATAATCAAACGACAATAATAGACATTGCTCAATTTGAAAATGAAGAAGAATGTCTTGAGGAGGATATCTTAGAACAAGCTATATTCGGTTCTGTACAAGAACGTAAACGGGCACCTATGATTAAACCGACTTCTATTCCACATAAAGAACTAGAAGAAGAACTAAAAATATATGCCCTTAATCTGGACCTACATCAATTAGATTATGACTATTATAAATACATTCTCAATGAACGGCTCAAGTCCACGTCAGAAGAACAACAAAAGTCTGTAAAATCGAATCAAGAAGAGACATCTAATCCCCTAATAAAACGAATAGACCAAAACCTTAACACTGTCATTACGGAAAATACTCCAGACATTATTAACATAAGGGATAAACTTCGAGACGAAAGAGTAACAGATCTGTCAATAACAGACATCAAAGAAATTAAACATGACCAAACATCATTTACAGTTTTAAATCCACCAAATTTTAACTACCACGAACTACATGATGCTGAAAATATTCTTGCTACTATAATAAGTACAACTTCAAATGTGGAAGTATCAGATGAAATTGAACAAGATGTGGTTAAACCTCAAATAATCGTTTGTGATAAAAAAACAGATGTAGTTAATGAAGATGGAAAACAAAAAAGTTCATTTGAATCTAACTTACCAATAGATACTGACGAGGAAATCTTATTGAAACAAACAACAATTGCAATTGAAAGTCCACCCCGATTTATGTACAATGAACTACAAGACGCTGAAAATATGTTAGCCGCAGTAACATCACAAACTTTAGGGTTTATTTCGGTACGCCATGAGATAACCGAAACAGTAGCTCAAGAAAATAATACACTAGAGCCTGAAGCGACATCTCTTTTAAATACAGTATCTGATGATTCTCTGGAGATTCATAATTTATCTAGTAATGTGATTACAGACGTCCCTATAGAGTCTATTCCTACTACTTATTTAGAAATCGTCATTGATACAAGTCTTAATCTGCCTGACATTGAAACCAACACTTCTGAAGATTCTCTTCGTGATAATGATTTTGATAAGCTATCCAAATGCATTACCTCACCTGATGAATTGACTAGTCACAATTCTAGTGAACTAACAGATTCTGAGAAACTTCATTCTTGTTTAGAAACGAATTTAGAAAGTCCTTTCGTTATTTCAGAAGTAAATGTAAATGATAAGTTGGTAGAAAGTAAGTTACAAGAAGCTGATGTAGCTGCTATTTACATTGAAGATGTCAAAGTTATTAAAGACCTCGAACTTGTAGTGGACGCGAAACAGAAACAACCACAATTAGCTTTTGAACAGCCAAGGCAGAGTTATCATGTAATCGTGGATGCTGAGGCTTTATTAGCGACTGTTCTGACGAAATATGTAGAAAATATTGATGAGCTCTCGTCCAATATAGCAATCGAAACGGAAGACAAAACTGAAGAGGATAAATCCATCAGCGATGACGCAGTCACTCTCGTTTCACATGATATTTCATCTGTAGAAACAATCCATGTTCAAGTACAGAATGAGTTTATTGATCCGCCTGAAATAAAGAAAACTAAAGAAAAAATTCATGAAAACATGTTCGAAGCACCTCGATTTAATTATCATGAATGGCGCGACGCCGAGAAACTTTTTGCTTCCACACGTCTGTTGCATATGCATGAGAATGTTAAAGAGAATATTTCAGGTGAATATTGTTCAACGTCAAATGGTATTCTCTTAAACGAATTACGAAAAGATGAAATAGATAATTCTAAAAATGTTTTATATGAAACTGATCCTGCATTAGATTCTAAACCAGATTCTATTAAACCCTCAAATATAATATTTGAACCTTTACGTCACAGTTATTACGAAATACAGGATGCTGAGTTCATACTTGCTAATTATTTGTCTAATATTAAGTCTCAGAATCGGACACCTGAATTACTCGAAATTGTTGCTAAAGAAACAGATATTGTACAAATTAAAGAAGACGTTATTGATTTAAATTCAATAGTGTATGATGATAAATTCGTGAAGACAGAAACTAAAGATAAGTTAATCGAAGGCACCATAACAATCCCAGCCGTAGCAATAGATTTAGAACGAGATCAAAGACTGGAAACACTTGAATCTATTGAAAATGTTCAAAATGATGAAAGAATTGACATAAATAATGAAAATATTTGTACCAGACTTGTCAATCCACCATGCGCCGGCATGCCTTCAGATTTGTTTAGTCAAGTAACTGAACATCCTTATGATATTGTAAAAGTCAGTGAAGACCATAAACAATCGTATGAAACTCCATCGAAATCCATTACTACCAAAGCAAGTTCTGATAATATTAATTTTTCGGATGCTGCTACTACAGATTCAAATACAGAAGACACACTTCCTGAATCTGTTACTACTAAAACGATGGATATCCATCACCTTGAAAGAGAATTCGTATCGTTACATGCAGAAACTAAATCTGGAACCAAAGACGACTCTGTGGAAATTGAATTTGACGCTGATTCTTTTACAGTTGATGATTCTGAGATGTCATTTATACCTGTTATTTTCGGTGTAAAGAAAACTGAAAATTTACTGCTTGCTGAACAATCCAGTGCTTCAAAAATTGCTGATGATGATATGAAAGATTTTGTTATTGTTGAAAGTGAAACTGATGATACAGAAACATTCGAAAATATTACAATGGCCAAAGACTCTTCGCCGCAAACTGAGTGTGAAGAAAAGAAGACTAATTTAAATGAATGTAGCACTTTTGAACTCGTTGAAGATGCTATCAAGTTTATAGAAGAAACTATAGAGGATGTTAAAATACCAGATAAGTCTGACTCGTTTGAAATTGAAAATCTGGATTGTGAATCACCTACAGATACACCGGAGACCAATATTGTATCATTTACTGAACCTGGGGCGGATTGTGATGTAAAAGTTAAATCTCCTCTCGTTATCCAAGGCAATGATTCTCCGGCGTTGGGACCTAGTAATATAATTACAGAATCACCATCGTTTGAAGGCGATTTACCCAAAGAATCATGGGTTGTCTCGGAAAAACCACACGAGCCTGGGTACATATCAGTATCGTTGTCTAAATCTGATTCAAAAACTATAATTTCTGAAATGTTCGATACGCGTGACCCTCCTAGCGACAACACAAGTACGGAACAGTCTCTTGCAATGTCGGATGAATCAAATAACTTTCAACAAAATGTTTCGAACTCGACTATAGATCCCGGAAGTGAATTAAACCTAACACGGCCCGAGAAGTCTCCTATACATAGCTTGCATGATCTCCTTCCAGAAATAGATTCCATTCCTGAATTTAAACCTTCTTTCACAAACACTGTATTGTATTCCAATTTATCTGCTGATGCACCTGAGTTCACACCGTCGTACATGTATCACAGCGTTGAAGGTAACAAGAGTGACACTCAACTCACAATCATAGATACTGAACAATCTGTAGTTACAATGGAACCTGGGCAACTTGCGCAAGACACTACACAACCTCCAAATGTCATTAGGGAAATTGTATCTCCGTCGCAATCGACCAATTCAGAGATTTCACCGACTAAAACAGTGAGCGAGAAATTGTCTAAAAATGATGAATCTCTCATTACCGATTCTAAAATAATTACAATCAAAGAAATTGCTCCAGAGGAACCTATAGAGTCAAAAACGAAACGTAAGAAAAAGAAAAAGAGGGAAGATAAAAAAGATGTGCCACATGATCTTGAATCAATTAAAAATGTTCAAGATAATGAAACAATCTCAGTTGTTTCTGAAACAAGTGGCATTTGGGTAAAACTGACGGAAGAAAGCAAATCTTACGCAGAAGTTGTTGCGGAAGGATTAGATAATATAGAAGAGGAAAATATACATATATCAGAAGAACTAGTTAAATCGTTTGAAAAAAAGATGGATGAAGTAATAGTTGAGGAAGTCCAACCACCGACAGCTGAGAAGATGATACTGTTTGACGAAACAGAACAACATCACTCGTGGGCAAAAATTGTTGCAAGTAATCGTTCATCTCCAGACAGAGCTCCCAAAATAGAAAAGAACATTACAGATCCAATCTATGCCTACAATAGACCACCTGTTATTTTAGTGGATGAATCAAACAAAGAACATCACAAACCAGAAGTTGAAATAGATGCAGAAGGTTTTATAACAGTTGAAAGAAATCGAAGGTCTAGGTCTCGTTCGAGAGATAATCGGTCAGTTTCTGCCTCAAAAATACAGCAAAAAAGTGACATGCGCGATAAATCCGAAAACAGATTTGATGCCCTTACCCTGACATTAAAACCAGATGACACTGAATCCATACAAAGTAGCCACTCAGATGAAGATACAGAAATAATGAGAAAAGGTAGGAGAAGCCGAGCTGCAAAACCAAAAGAAAAAGAAATAAAACCAAAATTAGGTCAACTAGCTCCAAGTACGTCTGATGAAGAAAAGCAACCTATAAAAAAAGATAAAAGAAAACGGTCCTCGAAATCAAAAGAAGCAAAAGATTCATCAAAATCAGTTGAACAAGTAATGGAATCTAAAATTATAAATGAAAGTGAAGAAAACCAGAAAATAGAAATGACACAAATAAACATTCTTGAAAATAAAAAGAAGGGTAAGAAAAAGAAGAAGGATAAAAAAATTCAAGCGCAAATCACCGAAACAACAGATACATGTTCTCCTATTGATATTACATCATCTGAACAAGAGGTTTTTGTAAATAAGACCGAATTCAGACTATCGAAATGCGTTGACACGCCTGTATCTACCCCCGAGTCACTTCAAACTCCTGTTAAAGATAGATTTTATTCTGAAGCTCAGTATTGGAAAATTGATCCTCATGCAATAGATGAGTTAAGCAACTTATCAGAAGTCTTATCTGTAGAAATAGAGCAAACACCCGATAGCGAAATACAGTCAGGTGTTAGTGAAGACCATTCAGAATATAAATCTAGGGATGGTGAAAATACGCCTGTCTTAGATTTAAGTCCTCCGCAATCTGGTCAAAAAATCACTGTAGAAGAATTTTTAAAAGAAGAAATTCTGTCTCTGCAGTTTCAACCGCAATCCAACGAAAATAAAATAAGTGAAGAACAATCACTAGAAAATAAAATGGCAGACTTACAGCGAGAAATCGAAGAAATGTTATTACCTGAAAATGATAATTCTGCTGTCAGCGACGATATACCTGTGGAATTAATTGACACAAATGCATCTATTGACGAACACCATGATGAAGGTTTGGATAGTATTACACCCTCACTTGCGTCTCCTGAGCCTGAAGACTTATTCACGGAAGTGAAACCAGAACCCAGCGGATATTTTAAGGAAAGTGAACAAGTTGATGTTATTAAAGAGAAACATATCCTTGAAAGTACGATTGAAACTGAATTAAGTAATATAAAATATGTAAAGAACAGAAATGATATTCAAGCAGAAAAGTTTGAAAGTACACGTGACAACCTTATTCCATCTGAAATTATTGAAACTGTAGTGAAACATATCGAAACACCCGACTCTCAACAATCTAACATTGTAGCTTCTACTAACAACATTTTTAATATTAAAGCTGATAACTTTTGCGCTGCAAAGTCCGTTGTTGATGAAGCGGAAAAAATATTAATCGAACAAAAATCGAAGATTATTGAGGTTGAAAGTGCTCCTAATGTTGACAAACCGAACACTTGCGTTAAAGTCATACCTGAAAAAAACGTAGAGATCAATCTGCCTTTAAATAACGATTTCACTGTAGAGGAAAATCTTTTAAATGATTCCACCTCCTTTTGGCCTGACAAACATTTATACCACGATGCAGAATGTCAGTATTTCCTTAATTTGGCAAGTAAATCAAAAACACTGTATATTACTAATATTGAAATAGCGGTTAAAGATGAAAACGATAAGGATAGGGATCCAAGCGGTGGTTCCGGTCATTCTTCCGATAACGATGATCACGACCCCAAAGCTCCCTGCGATTCTTCATTTGATTCTAATTATATTTCGATGGACTTGCCAGGCGGAATTTGCAGTTGGAAAGATCAAAGTTCCTACTTAAGCTTAGACACGCCTACAGATTCCATGATGGGTGTTATAAGCGAGGATAACCCGCGGTTAGGTACCCATGTATCAGAGGATATACTAACTGCCCCACCTTTCAAACCGACCACCCCACCCAGACCCACACAGGAGCGGCTCGTAGAAGATGGAATCCAGATGATCGCCAAGGTGACTGTGCTACCGTCGTATCGTACAATTTTACAATATATATTTTATGTTTGGCATGATATTTTCACAAAATTTTTAATTTCACTTATTACAAATCTATATATCGTACGTTGTCGTCTGCCAATACTGCCGATCGTCTTGTAGTTCCCATTTCTTGGCATGCACGGAGCGCCGCATTAGGTTTTACGCATTTTATTTTAGTTTGCGTAGTATTTATATAGAGTGTGTTTTATATATAAATCTAGTCATGTCTAGTCCGAAATAAAACGAGGCTTACATATTGAATCTGATTGATTTTTTTTTATATAATAAAGTAAATATTTGTGCAATTCTTGTTTTATTTAAGTTACATTGTTGTTCGTTGTTCGTCCATTTTGTCACCTTATATATGTGGAATGCCAAAATATTAACGCTACAAGACGAACGACAGCACTGACGCTTTAATTGGAGATTTATTTTTTAGATGCTTTATTTGGGCTTTAAAGTAATGACCGTAGGCAGAATCAGCTGACATATTGTCTGCTACCGTTTATTTTGCAAAGGTCAGTCATGTTGTATCTGTATATGAATGCTTTTGAAGTTCTATTTATAGTAGATAACTGTTTTTTTTTGTTACGGATAACACATGAAAATGTGTTTGGAAAATATCGAGTGTTCACCTTTATTGGACGGTATTGTTTTACATTAGTGAAATGACGTATTTTGTTGTACCTGTGATACTAAGATGTGTTTGAGGATGTTTTTTCTAGTGTTTCGTATCAAATGTTTAATCATACAGTAATGCTCAACATGTCGCTATAACCTATGTACAGCACACACAATCACGCTGTTGACTACAACTAAATCCTACGCACTAATGTTAAAAACACTTCATTGATTACATAAAAAAGTTTACCTCTTAAAAATACCCGCTTACAATTCAAAATTAATTTTATTATTGACAAGTCAATGTCATTTGGTTTGACACTTTAAATTTTCTTCATATGAAGTTCATTGAACTACAGAAACATAATATTCTGTTACTCGTTATATTTGTACGGTTAGTTGTTTTTGTTCATGTTTTAATAAATATTCAAATATAGTTCTTCAATATTTTAAAATCGTATTTACATATGCAAATATGTAAATAACAGTTACTGTATTATCTGTTACAGTAATTTCGCTTTCATCCCTCGCCACTGCTTACCACGATTATATGTGATGACATTGATACGAGACATGTAGTTGCTTAGTTTAAAGCCCCAACTTTATTCCCCGTGTTATATTTAACAGAATGACCAGCGCGCATATTCAATCCCCATGCATGTCATGCCAACATAATATAGTGGACGTGTATGAATGAAATTTTTCGTTGTTGTCTACTGTGTTCCTAACTAACGGCCGAATATGTAACTCGTGTGTATACATCTCAAAGAACACGTAAATTAGTTTATTAAATATCTATCGTTATTTTCAAAGTTCTTGTTGATAATTCTGATTAATTGTGTCGCAAATGTCCACGCAGTTGTGTATATCTTCGGCCAACGGTCCGTGCATCTGGAATGCTAAATTGGACTGTCCCTCGTGTGACTCAAACGACGTGGAATTCTGAGACAGCGAAATAGATTATTAAAAAGCTACACAGGTCTTGAGAATAAAGCTAGGCGTGCGTAATTTTTTGTTGTATAAATAATTGTCGTGATTTCGATTGGCGCAAGTCAAAATGCTCAAATCTCTAAATCATTTTCTTTGTTTCTGTGATGTATTCTATACATTTCGTAACACAGGTGGTTTATTTTTGTTTGGTCATTATGATATGTATACATACTGCATATGTGTTTCATATCTCGATCGAGCTAAATGGATCGATTGAGCTATTGATGATGATTTAAACATAAATCATACAGCTAAACGTAAATCCTATTTGTCATTTCAAATACTCGAGGCTATTTTCGCATCTCGCAGTTCCACGTCGCTGTGATGCCACGTAGCGTGTGGCTAATAAAATAATGTGTTCTCAGGATGATTTATCTAACGATATTGAAACACTGCTCGAGGAGATAAGGATAGTTCAAGCGAATCTGACAGATCTGCCGAACGAGAGCCTCGAGGCCATGGAGCAGGGACTGCGGGTGAGTTACATTGTAAATAATCCAAATTTGTTAGCATGTGAATAAATGTTTCACAACCAGTTGTATATATGCGAGTGTAAATGTATCGGTTTCGTAGGATGATATGCGATCCTTGTTTTAAAATAGTACAAGAATCCACCGCCTTCCGACACGTTCGCTATCCAGCCGTCCCAATTCTCGCACTCGCTACACGAGTTCGACTTCACATGTTGCCGTCATTCTAAACCGTCTCGTTATACATATCTATAACGTGTAAAGACTACGTATCGTCAATGGAATGGATGTACGAGTACGTAAATATTATTTACAATAAGTTAATGTGCTATTGTATATAGTTAATTTGCTTAAGAATGTCAGATACGTAACAAATGATGTTACTTTCCGAGTGAAACTCTCAAATATATATGTCCTTTCTATTCGTCGATATGTCCTGTGCTAACACGAAAATATTTGATGTGATTTGTGTACCTCCCGCAGTTCATTATAATTATTCACATTTTCGCGAGTCCATTATCAACAGTTCCAACGTAAACAAAACTAGAATCCGTGTTTGGTCTTACGTCATCGCACCAATATATAAATACATATTATGTACTTAGATATATACATGTTCAATGTCACTGATGCACAGATCATCGACGGTTTCGAAATCTTTAAACATACATGTGCCATGGTATGACGGGTAAGTGCTAAAATATTACAGTACGTCAATATGATGTTATAAAAGAATGATTTCATTTTAATTAAGTGTCCTAAACGTTAATTAAAAATATTTTAGTATGCGATCCCTAGTAACATTAAAGCTGTGTCCTTTCTGCAATGATACATTATCTCCTATTTTTCCATTATTCGCTCGTTGCACTTGATTCTTGGTGATATGATCGTGAATTTTGTTCATTAATGATGTCACCATACCTACACTCATCTGTTGCGCCATTCAGCCGTTAATAATATACTAGTGTTGTGTTTGGCTTTGGCACCGTTCAGTAGGGCACTAGTTCGCGAAACTGTTAACGCATAGCGCCGCAGTTCGAATTTATTTAACGATTTATCGAACGAGAAATCGATTCCGAGAAACGATTAACGATCGATTTTTAATACGCGAATAATCGGTGAGTGAACAATAAAAATAAAACTACTGGTGCATTAGTTCAGCAAGTTTGTATCAATGTAGTGAAATATACATATGTAAGTGAAATATACATATGAAGCAGTATTAATTTTGTGTACAAGATCATTAAAGATAAAAGATTTTGTGATTTGATCCAGTTTACTTTGTCGCCGTAGTAGTTCTTCAATTTATATTAAAGTGTAAGTCTATTTTATCAATGATATTAAAATTGTTTATATGTTAGCCGTTAAATTTTTCTCTAACATCTCATTTAAGTATAAATGTTGCCGGCGCTTTTTATTTTAAATTTTTTTATTTGAAATGAAATGTAAATTGGAATGTTGTAAATGTGAATTGGAAGGACCTTAACAATTATAAATTATTACTTATAACTATACGTAATACATATAATAGGTAGACCATAAATGTTTATAATCTTGGTTTGGCACTATTTAGGTTCACTCAAGCGGACATTACATTAATTGTATACTATCGGGACGTCCGAATCAAAGTTACCAGTTATTTACAACAGCACTTTACTGAAACCATATTGCTATCATTAATAATAGTAGCCATCGTAAAGATTTTCTCATTTGCGTTGCCTGCAAGTAATGCTTTGATGTTTAATTGTTTCTTCTGTAGTTGAATTATATTTACAAGCTCTCAATACACAATTTTGAGTATTTATTGGGTATATATTTAGATATATATGTATTTGGGTCAATATATTTATTATCTTTTTCATTGTTATTTCTGTGTTAAACATACTGGTATAAACACACTGGTATATAAGGAGTGTAGCGTGTTGTTGTTGATGAATATTCATTACATATGAAAGAGATATTTTCACCGCTTAAAATTCATTTATAAAACTATGTATAATTATGTTGGATAGGTTTGAACATGTCACGATATTATTGTACCATTTATGTATTACGATCATATGATTTCGTTAGACAGTACTTTGCAGCAGCAATGGTCATATGTAAAAATG